>JADBJO010016387.1:0-2500 GCA_016801955.1 Conus betulinus | reverse complement strand
GAGCAACAACGGCACAGCAACACAACACTTAATACTGAAATACCGCTCATGCGTTCATTGAAAAAGACCGGTCGACCGCTAGGTCTTTCCAATAACACTCAAATTAATCAATAATATCTAGTTAATTAGAACGCAGGGACCACGGAGAACACACACACTGGCTGGGCGGAAGCTAAAAACAGAAGAACGCACTAATGAATCAATCCAGTTCCTGCTCCTCTCACACAGACGAAGCCCTTACATCACTCCAACGCTGTCCAAAGATCAAGTTAACAACAAGCCAACTCCCACTCACCATTTACATCTAGAAACTCGACGATTCGATAAACTATACTCGGATGTACAATACAATACGTCAAGAACCTATAGTAACATAGAGAAGTGTAGCGGGGTGCCTGGTCCTGTCCTGTAGCAGAAGGCCACGTTCACATTCAGACGTTGCTGGTCTGCATCCTGCCTGTGCCCCATACAGAAACTGCCGTGTTCACGGATCATCTATACGTGCTGTTGTCCTGGTGGTGTCAGTGTAGTGCTGGGTCTCCTGTTGTCACCTTCTGTTGTCACTCTCTTGACACTCTCATATCTGTCTGCCATAACACCTTTCCTTAGTGTGGATAGAACATTGGAATGTAAGGAACCGAACGGTCTGTTCTTTTAGTCTGTCTGGGGACGATACTCTATATGATGACTGTAAATGCTTTACCTTCAGACAGTGTGGGAAAGGACACAAAGGGAATTCCTACAAGGATGGCTGTGAATGTACAGCAGTAATAACAACGGACTTCCATCAGGGAAAACACTTCCTCTTTCACACGGAGATAACCTACAGGTCGTTAACAAGAAACAGAAAGAAGAGAACCACCTGAACAGTTCAACGGCAAAACTAAATGTGCGCTGAAAAGGAAAGACCCCTCAGATAACAGCCAGAGTTGTCTTTCCCTGGCCATCAACCTTCTATCATGTCCATATCTGCTCTAACACTGCCATTTTACTACGTCTCAAACGTCTATGGCTGCAGTCGCCCCAAGGATTTTTCGTCGTTTTTCAACATTCTTCTCAATCAGAAGTACTTATAAAGAAAATAGTCCATAAAACGTGTACATCTTGAGAGGAAATTGCAAGCTTTGCTCCTGCTGGTAGGTCTTCACCTACATGTCTACTAGGGCCAGGGTAATGAACTCTGTGCTTTGGCTCTAACATCCCGACATGCATTAGGTCTCGTGGAAAACATCACCAGAATTATCATCTGTTTGTCCTCACATTTCCTTCACGTCTTCTGTCTGGTGACGAAACTTATATTGATTCCTTGTAGAACATCCATAATAAACTAAAAGAAGAAGGAAAAAGAACGGATACAGAACAAGCACGCACGCACGCACGCACTCACGGACTCACTCACTCACTCAATCAATCACTCGCACGCACGCACGCACGCACGCACGCGCACACACACACACACACACACACACACACACACACACACACACACACACTCTCTCTCTCTCTCTCTCTCTCTCTCTCTCTCTCTCTCTCTCTCTCTCTCTCACGCGCACACGCGATCACACACTTTAATTCCGACTGAGAAGAGATATAAAGCTCTCTCTCTTACGCGCACACGCGATCACTCACTTTAATTCCGACTGAGAAGATATGAAGAACAAAAAGAAACGAACAATAAGAAACATAATACGAAAAAACAGTGATAAGAGTATGAATCCAATAAAGGACCCAATCCTTTGCACCAGTTAATAATTTGGGCACATCTGCGCCTGCGCCTGCGCCAGCACACACACACACACACACACACACACACACACACACACACACACACACACACACACACACACGCACACACACACACACACACACACACACACACGCACGCACGCGCGCGCGCTCACACGCCTCTCTCTCTCTCTCTCTCTATATATATATATATATATATATATATATGGTGTGTGTGTGTGTTGTGTGTGTGTGTGTGTGTGTGTGTGTGTGTGTGTGTGTGTGTGTGTGTGTATGTGAATATATATATATATATATATATATATATATCACATGCACAAGCACGAGCGTTCGCCCATGCATACATTTCCAAGTTTTTGCAGGCTCTAAAAATGGCCAGAAAAAAAGCAAGAACAACAGTAACCAAATCAACACAAAGTGAAAAGGCAAAGAAAAAAGCCAATGACAGTTTGTGACGCATTCTGGGGAAATTATCCAACCCAACAGAGATTACAAAATCGAACTCCAAGAAAATGCTTGGAATAAAACTGGACACAACGAACGTAATTTCCCCTTGTTTTTTGCAGCGTTATTTTCCACTGTTTGTATTTGTCATGCTGGCATCGAGGTATCTGAAGGGCAGAGAGAGGAGGAGGAGGGGTGAGTGGGTGGCTGTGGGGGGTGGGGGGATGGGGGGGGGTCTTTTAGAGGTCTACGACTAGAATTAATGGAATGGACACTCAACAATACGGCCTTGATGAGGTCCTAAAACCTA
>JADBJO010016386.1:31983-40657 GCA_016801955.1 Conus betulinus | reverse complement strand
CCACCCACCCCCTCTCCCCTTCTTTCTCTCTCTTCTCTCTGATGTCGTCTGTATGTTCTGTCTCGGTCTCTCTCCTCTGTTCCTCTCCTCTCTCCTATTTCTCTCTCTCTCCTCTCTGTCTCTCTCTCTCTCTCTCTCCATCATCCATTGTTTTTTTTTTTTTAACAAGTTTTAACACGGTCAATGACAACATCGACAATTCAAATTGCAGTTGGTTCAGTATCCCTAATGACACACACATGCGCTACAGACCGTCGAGACTGTACAAGGTGCACCGCACAATGCATACACACAAACCACACAAACAAAACACACACCACACACACACACCACACACACAACACACACACAAACACACACCACTCAACACACACATAGAGGGCGTGCGCAACGCGCGCGCGCACACACACACACACAACACACACACAAACGCACACACGCAACACACACACACTCACTACACACTCCACATGGACACACACATACAACACACACATACACACAAGAGAAGGGAGGGAGAGGAGAGAGAGCGGGAGGCCGAGTGAGAGAGAGAGGATGGAGGGTGGAGACGAGAGAGATGGAGAGAGAGAGAGAGAGGAGAGAGAGAGGAGGAGAGATGGAGAGAGAGAGTCCTGCATTTTTTTTTAAAATTTTAGGTTAAACTCGAAGGCCTCAGGACCATTTTCCACGGACTCAGATTCCATTCCGCCAATTTGTTTAGAAACATTCTGGGGACCATTCTGAGAATGGCTGGTGCTCAAGAAGTCTCTATAGATAGCAAAGCAGGACTTAAAAGAAAAGAGCAAAGATCTTGTGAAATTTGTGAAATGAAATTGAAACCGAAATTTTACCGGCCGGCCAGATTTAATACCCAGGTAAAATATTATAATATACCAAGAATTTTCGAAGTGGCTTGATTGACGTTTGAAGACACCATCAGTGGCGTACATAATTATTAAAATAAAGTTGTTGTGTGTGTGTGTATAATTGGTTTTACCGTGATTTTGGAAAGTTGACAGATGTGAAAAGATAGTGTGGATTAAAAACTTAAGATTAAAAGTTGACTGAGTTACACACCGACGTGATTCTTAACATACAAGCGTCACATAGCAAGGAAAGAACGTAGGTAAACGTAGAAGAGGCCGAGGGATATTTCTGACCAGTTTGTTTGCTGATTGCAAACCTAGTCCACCCACGGTATTTCTTCATGAACGGGTTATACAGTGGGGGAGGGGTGCTGGGGCTGAAATAAAATGGGGGGGAGAGCAGGGTGGGGTGGGGTGTGGTGGAGCGCCATTATTCACATCTTGTGGCTTCATGAAGGGTTGTTTTTTTTTTTTTTTTTTTTTCACAGGGCCTTGTTTGTAAACTCATCAAACATCAAACATGTGACCGTATTGTATACAAAGGGGAAAGGAGTTTGGAATGTAAAAAAAAAAAAAAAAAAAGAAAAAAAAAAAAAAAAAAAAAACAGAAGTAACAGTATAATTTGAAAACAGCCACTCGGCATCTGTTCAGATCATGTCTGTTTTTTTTACACCGCCGTCTAACCATCACCCCAAGGTGTATATACTCCTGACTGCCAGGTCTATGACCACCCCCCCAAACCCACCCCCAAACTCCCCTGGCGCGCACACGCCCCTACTCTAAATCCTATGGATTTACACTACTCTTCACCTCTCTCTACACTCCTCTCCTCTCTCTCTATCGCCTTCTCTCTACTCTCTGTTGTGTATCTCTATTTATCTTCTTCTCCGCCCACCCCACCAAATATCTCTGTCTGTGCTGTGTCTGTCTCTCTATCTCTCTATCTCTCCTCTCTCACTGGACTGACTGGTTCTGTTCATGTCCTCTCTCTCTCTCTCCTCTCTCTCTCTCCTCTCTCTCTTTCTCTCTCTCTCTTCTCTCTCTCCTCTCTCTCTCTCTCTCTCTCTCTCTCTTCTCATGCCCGGCTAGTCGATATATCACTTACGTCTAGCTAGTCTGCTCCCGGTCCCCCCCCCACCTTTTGTTTTTTTTTTTGACCGGTCGGCAAATGTCGGCCTCGTGGTACCTTTTAAGGCCCTGGATCATCCCCTGTTACCAGGAACACCTTTCTGACACCAACGCCCTCCGTTAGCTGAACCATACGCCACACAACCCATAACTTCTTCTTCGGGCGTGGCTGGGATGTTGCCTGTGTGGTGTTGGTGCTAAGCAATGCGCACTATCTCTCTCTACCTTCTCTTCTCTCTTCTCTCTCTCTATATCTTATTCTCTCCCCTCTTTATCACTCCTCTCTATCTCTTAAATGTCTGTGTGGTCTCTCTATTATCACCCGGTCTCTCCCCTTCTCTCCCTCACCTCTCTCTTTAATTCTCTCTCTCTTCCTCTATCTCTATCTTCATTCTCTCTCGCTCCTCCTCTCCTTCTGGGCTTCCTCTATCTCTCTTCTCTCTTCTCGTCCTCTCTCTCCCCCCCCCCACACCCCCCCCACCCACACTACTCACTCCCGCCCATATCCCATATTTGCTCCCACTGTGCAGGGTACCACGTTTTCTTTTGCTATCTGTCCTTTGCTGTGTTGTTCGTGTGAGTTCTTTTCGCAACATCAATAAGAAGTCGTCGTGTTGTGCACTGCACACCACATGTAACCCCCCCTTCATCCGGCCCTCACTATCCTCACGTCTCTTTAATTACCAACCAGAATGGCTAAGATGCTGACTGTCATCCCATCTCCCTCAACTCCACCGATCCCATGCGTCTCTCAACCAACATCCCAACATAATCTCTCTGTCGCCACTCTATCTCTCTCCCTCCCTCCTTACTCTCTCTCCTCATCTCCCTCTCTCCTCTCGCATCCTCCCTCTTCACCTCTATGTCCTCTCGACCTACCGTTCCTGTTCACCCTACGACGTTATTCTGGTCCTGGTCAGGAGGGAAGAGGAAGGGGAGAGGCACCCAGAGGATAGGAAAACGAAGACCCATAAATCTGCATGCACCAGTACACCACCCGGAGGAAAAATACACACACAACTGGTAGTGATCGTAGCTCGTCCCCATGTCTTTTCCCTTCCCTTTCTTTAAATTGTCTTTGATATTTCAGACTGTCTAGGAACAGTTAGAATGACCCCGCGTCACCCACCCCCACCCCCACCCCTCCCGTGATACAGAAATGATATTGTTGCTTCGTTGCGATTCCACGTGTCCTGGAAATCATTTGGAATCCTCTGTGCCACCCCTCTCTCTGTACCCCACTTACTTCCTTCTCCACCCCCGCCCCCCCCCCCCCCCCCCCCCCCCCCCCCCCCACCTCTCTCTCTCTCCTGTTAGCTATCTTCTTTGTCATTCTCTGTCCTACTTTCTGTCTCTCAGCATTCTCTTTATTATCTTGGTCTGCGATTTAAATCTGGCTGTCTGTCTGTCTGTCTGTATGTCAATCTGGAAATCTGTCTGTTTACGCCTCTCTCTCTCTCTCTCTCTCTCTCTCTCTCTCTCTCTCTCTCTCTCTCTGTGTCTCTATGTCTCTGTCTCTGTCTCTGTCCCTCTCCCGACTTCATTGGTCTCGTAGACGGCGCTCTCACAATAGTTTAGTTTATCGACGAGCTTAGAGTTTTACAACAAACGGACAAACAAACATATAAGCAAACATCCCAAACCAACCAACAAAACAAACAAAATGAATGACAAACAAACATCAAACAAAAACACGCACACACAAAGACAAAAACAAACAACAGGCTAACAAATATAAACATGCTATGCATAAAACAAAACAACGAAACGAAGAACAAACAGACGGAAAAATAAAAAAAAATGTGTTGGTGTTGCATGATTATTTGAATGTGGTGGTGGCTGTTGTAAAGTTGTTGTTGCTCGCTTTAACAGCAACATGTTCCCAGGTGTTTTTGCTACTCTCTCAAACACTGAAAAGCGATGGATCCATCCCCCCACAACCCCTCTCTCTGCCGTCTCCTAAACCAGGCCCATCAGTTTTACGGGAAAAAAAAAAAAAAAAAGAGTCAAAATCCACAGGTCACTGGTAAAATAATCGGTCTTACTATCGGGATTCTGGACATATATACAGTGACAGCAGATGTCCAAACGTACAATCCATCAGTATTGGGAGAAGAAATGTGACCCACAACCTTCTCTACATCGCCTACAGCCGTGACAAAGCTAATGTTCACTTTGGGTAGCACATCGCCGTAAGCTGACAGATACAGATAAAGAGCCAGCGCACGGCCAAAGGCCTGAAGGTTTTAAATCGTTTAGCCGCATGGCCACGAGAGCAGTGAGCTGCTCGAGGCTTACCTCGTGTAAAGCATGGTATTTTGGATGGCGCTGCCCATCCTTCGCCTCCTACTTGCTCTATCCTTCCCTGAGCCGAATGTGGGTACACATCAATTGTTGAGCGGACAGAGAGCGATTTGTTCAAGCCGTGGAAAGATTGGGTGTGGGCTGCAACTCAGGACCGTTCAATAGGCAGTTTTTTCACTATAGAATTGCCGGTACCTCTAAAGCCAAGACAAACTGGGAAACAGGAAAAACGCGGTAGATGTTTCAGACGCACGTAGAATTAGAGCGATAACGGTGGTTAGAAAATAAATACAAACAAGCGGAGAACATTAACAGTCATTTACGTCTGCCAACACTATTGAAATTTTCTTTCAGGATGTGAGCACATGATATTCGAGGGTCAAGCTTAAAGGTATTTTTCATATAGGTGCGTGGCGCACAGTGAAAAATCCTCTCGTGTTTATGTGATTATTGCCACTTACCACTGACCTAATTCTCTTGTAAAAGACACGTCTCGAGCACAAGCAAAGCAAATTTCACCAGTCAATCCCAACGCATTATGCATGTCCGCAACGGGCATACATGGTGTTTTTGATTCCGTGTCAAAAAACCATTTGTTATGGTTCACGGGACCATGGATGTCCCTAAAAAAAGAACCCAATGCACCAGATGGACAACGTGAAGGACTGGACGGGTTTGCAGTGGCTGTATCATGTGGCGCAGGACTGAGCAGTGGGGATCTCTGCCTGCCCAAGCGTCCCTCTGGGCACGTCCTATTGACCACTGTTATGGACAGTGCTGCTGCTGCTGGTGACGATGATAATGTTGAGGATGATCATTGCGGTGGTGGTGATTGTAGTGGTAGTGATGGTGGTGGTGGTGGTGATGATGGTGGTGATGAGATGATGACGATGATGATGACGATGATGATGACGAACTAATTTCTTTTTGCTCTTCCCCCCTCCCTGCTCTTGGTCACGTTCGCGCCTTCATATGTTTCCTCCGTTCATTCATTCATTCATCATTCATTCATTCATTCATTCATTCAATCATTTCATTCATTCATTCATTCATGTTCTCTTTTCTGCCCCTTTGTTTTCCTTTCACTTCTCACCATCCTTCTGCTCACCCTCCTTCCCACTCACCATCGTCATCATTAAAACATCTTCTTTCTCTTTCCTCCTCCTCTTCCTCCTCCTCAACCCCCCCCCCCCTCCCTCCCCCCTGCTCCTTGTACGTGTCCTTTTTCTTAATTTCCTTCTGCCCCTCCTCTTCCTTCTTTTCCTCCCGTTTCCTCTTTCCTCTTTTTTCATATTTTCATCATTTCATTATCTTCTTCTTCTTCTTCTGCTTCTTCTTGTTCTTCTTCTTATTCTTCTTGTTCATCATCATCATCATCATCATCATCATCATCGTCGTCGTCCGTCGTCGTCATCGTCATCGTCATCGTCGTCGTCGTCGTCGTCATCATCGTCGTCGTCGTCGTCGTCATCATCATCATCATCATCATCATCATCATCATCATCATCATCATCATCATCATCATCATTATTTTCCTTCCTCCTCGTGTCTCCAGTTTGTACCTCTCCTTTCCTTCATTTCTTCCGAAGCCTCAGCTATCTTGTCCTTCGATTTTCATCTTAATGTTTTCTTTTTTTTTTTTTTTCCCAGGGCTAATCAGGAAGCAGAGGTCAGATTACCGCAGGTGTACCTAGGTCAGCGAGGATCAAATGGCGGTGTTTATGCCCATATTTCCTTTGTTCTTCCCTTTAGGGTGCAAAATTAGAAAGGTTTGGTTCACATTGTCGTTCCAAGATGACAAGAGTTCCACACAAAGTACGGTTCCTCTTTGTAAGAGGCGAAAGACGGTCGAGCCATATACGACTATTAGTTTCGCCTGTGCTAACACATTAGTAGAAACTCGCATTGTGGGAAGCATGCTGTACTGAAGAAAATCGCCACTGTTGGAGAATGGTGACCGTGTGCCTGTGCGTTTACGAAGATTTACTATGACTGGTTCAAGCATGGATATACACACAGACACACAAATACACACTCACACATACACACACACACACACACACACACACACACACACACACACGCGCGCGCGCGCGCGCGCGCGCGCGCGCTCGCACGCACGCACGCACGCACACGCACACACACAAACACACACAGAGAGGCGCGCACGCACGCACGCACGAACATGCACCGTGCGCTTGTGCGTGCGTGCGCGCAGAAACACAAAAAGGAAATACTACTGTTTATATTGCAGACAAAGGACATACGGTCACATGCAATATGACGGAAACATTCACCCAAATGTCACTGCAAGAGCACATGAAAGGCTACACGACATGTGACATCCTTGGCTGTTTGAAACCAAGGACGCGAGACAGATAAACTGACAGACAAACACACTATAGACAGACGGACAGACAGACAGACAGATATATTTTCCACAGATATATACTTTCCATCTATCTCCGGTTCTGTTCCACTCAGAACTTAAGGAGTTAAGAGGGACGGTGGAGAGAAGAAGAAGGGGACACATACACACACAAGCACGCACGCCTGCATGTGCGCGCGCATACACACACACACACACACACACACACACACACACACACACACACTCTCTCTCTCTCTCTCTCTCTCTCTCTCTCTCTCTCTCTCTCACTCACTCACGCATACACATACACGCACATCATGCACACGCACATGCGCTCGCGCACACACATAAGCCCGTGCCCACACATCCATGCACACACATGTGTACACTCACTACACACGCATACAATGATTAAAAAAAGGCACAACCAGTGGTAGGTAGGTATTCAAGGTCTGACTAGCGCGTTGAGCTAATGCGTCGGTCAGACATCTGTTGAGTCGTAGCCACGAGACCCTCTTCTTCAATTCTCTCATCTTAGTTATCAGTTCATGTATCCATCGGCTTAGAGTCATGCGCAGTGTGGTCTTAAAACAGTGTAGTGTATATGGACTAGTCCGCACGCAGTGACGCCTCCTTGATGAAACTGAAACCACAAACACACGAGACTGCCCCCTCCCCCTTTTCTCATTTCCCCTTCCCCCGCTTACCTGACAGCAACAACCCCTTCTCTGTCTGTCTGTCCGTCGATCGGTCGGTCGGTCGGTCGGTGTCTGTCTGTCTGTCCGTCCGTCCGTCCATCTATCTGTCTGTCTGTCCGTCCGTCCGTCTGTCTGTTTCTTCTTCTTCTTCTTCTTCTTCTTCTCTTCTCTCTTCCTCCTCCTTGTTCTTCTTCTTCTTCTTCTTCTTCTTCTTCTTCTCTTCTTCTTCTTCGTCTTCTTCTTCTTCTTCTTCTTCTGTCTTTCTTCTTCTTCTTCTTCTCTCTTTTCTTGAAAATTGAAAAAGAAAGCAAGCAAGCAAGTATATTGAATGCGGTCATTTTGCCCGTCTCGTGAAACCGGCAAGAGCATTTACCTATTATGTTTAGGCATGACATAGATAGGCAGGTAGGCATGTTGACGAATAAAGATACACACACACATACATACATACATACATACACACACACACATATGTACATGCATTGATGTGTGTGCGAGAGAGAGAGAGAGAGAGAGAGAGAGAGAGAGAGAGAGAGAGAGAGAGAGAGAGAGAGAGAGAGAGAGAGAGAGAGAACCGACTACTTCATACAGAACAAAATCTTGTCACAGGATTATTATTTCAGGAGTACAATAACACAACGGAAAGAGGCAGGCCGACCACACTGTCTCAAGAGGGGGAACGGGGGTGATGGAGCAGGAAGGGGGGCGCGTAAAGGAGAGGATTGACAAGGAGAGAAAAAAAAAATAATGGTGCTGGAAGTGAAGGTGGGGAGGTAGTAGAGTCGGTATGATGCCAGCAGAGTCTGATGTCAAGACATAAACAGTTAAATACAAAGTAATCCAAGTCACTGTCATAGACGTTAACTCAAGTCACTGTCATAGACGTTAATCCAAGTCACTGGCATAGACGTTAATCCAAGTCACTGTCATAGACGTTAATCCAAGTCACTGTGATAAACGTTAATTCAAGTCACTGTCATAGACGCTATTCCAGGTCACTGTCATAGACGCTATTCCAAGTCACTGTCATAGACGTTAATCCAAGTCACTGTCATAGACGTTAATTCAAAGTCACTGTCATAGACGTTAATCCGAGTCACTGTCATAGACATTAATCCGAGTCACTGTCATAGACGTTAATCCGAGTCACTGTCATAGGAGTTAGTCCAAGTCACTGTGATAAACGTTATCTAAGTCACTGTCATAGACGTTAATCCAAGTCACTGTCACTGTCATAGACGTTAATCCAAGTCACTGTCATAGACGTTAATCCAATTCACTGTCATAGACGTTAATTCAAGTCGCT
>JADBJO010016386.1:19483-26983 GCA_016801955.1 Conus betulinus | reverse complement strand
CTCCGCACACGCCAAAGCGTGTGTGTGTGTGTGTGTGTGTGTGTAATTCAACGACCTTGTCGTGTTGTTGACGACAGTTCGTCGCTGCAGAGGTTGCCTGCTCCGAGGATAGACGGCACACACAGTCAGATAAAAGAACTCTTCTCACACCTGTGCGCACATGCACTCCGGCACCTCCCCTGCCCCTTGTCTGCCCACTTCTCTCTCTCTCCCTCTCCTCTCTCCCCCCCCCCCCCCCCCCCCCCCCCCCCCCCCCCCCCCATGTCCTGCCTGTCTGTCTTCCCCAGAGTAGCTGTTTGACATTTCGCCGACACAGATACATAAAGCTGTTTCCAACAGAGCAGGAGGAGGACGATGAGGAGTTGAGGGGCTGACACGAGAGGGGCGACGGTTGGGGATGTGGGGGCGGGGGGGGGGGGGGGGGGGGGGGGGGCGCGGGGGGGCAGAGGGGGGGCGGGTAGATGGGAATGTGGGATGAAGGTACGGGTGAGAGCAAGGAGAGAGGCTAACAGTGGTGTGCATGGGGAATCCAGCTACCACCCCCACCCCCCACCCCCTTTTTTTTTTTTTTTTTTTTTTTAACAAATCAAACTTATTGACATAGTTCTGCATTAAAGAACGTCTGTGTTATATTGAACTTAGTTTTTATGAATCTTGCTCCAAGTTTATATCATCATCCTGCACTCCTCTTTCTTCCTGTCCACAAAGCCTTCCTCCCTTCCTTGACATTTGTTGACAAGACCCCACTTTTCGTTCTCAGTGCAGTTCCGCACATGCGTAAACACGTGCATTGGTTTAGGTGATCACATCGTGTTGTTGAATGTAGGTCGTGACTGTGCGCGCACATGGACTCCATTTCCCCCGCCCCTTGTCTCCCCCCCCCCCCCCCCCCCCCACCTCCCTCCTTCTCTGTCTGTCTGTCTGTCTGTCTCTCTCTCTCTCTCTCTCTCTCTCTCTCTCTCTCTCCCTTCTCTCTCTCTCTCTCTCTCTCTCTCTCTCAGCCCTGAATTAGCTGTTTGACATTTCACCGACACTGGTAAATAAAGCTGTTTTTAAAAGAGGAGAATGGTGAGGGAGGCTGACATGAGGTCGGTGTTGGGGAAGTGGGATTTGGGGTGCGCGGCCGCGGATGGTAGGGTAGGGGGCAGATGGGATTGCGGGTTGAGGGTACGGGTCGCTAAAAGGACAGAGGCTAACAGGATTGGGGATGGGATGGGGAAGCGTTTCCTTTGTTCTTTTTGAAGCAAACTTCGTGGTATAGTTGTGTATATAGGGGGGGGGGGGGGGGGGGGGGGGGGGGGGGGGGAGCCTTCGTGTAAATCTCATCTTTCTTTTCATGGACCTCGCTCAGAGTTTGTATCATCACCCACACCTCTCTTCCTTCCCATCCAAAAGTGCTCCCACCCTTTCTTGCTAGCCTTTTAAGAACCCGGTTTTCGTCTTCAGTGCAGTTCCACACGTGCACACCAACACGTGTCTTTGTTTAAATGACCTCATCGTATTGTTGGTGAGATTTCGTTACTGCCGATTTTGTTGTTTGTTTCTTTCTTTTCTTTTGCTTTTTGTTTGTTTGTTTGTTTGTTTTTTTTGTTACAACGATTTCGGAGAAAGTCCTCGAAGTTTGGACAACATAGATTGCAGTAGAATGTTATTCTCCTTCTATCATTGACGTGATGGACAGAACAGGTCTTCTTCAACTGCACATGTCATATCGCAGTGAGTGAACGGTAAACTCACTGATACCCAGTCTCTTTTATACGTGCCCTTCTGATGTGTGTCTTAACGCCCTGAGCAAGACACGTTTCGAAACATCGTTACTTTACGCAGTTTTGTACATGTAAGCATCTGTTCGTTGAATTCATTTAGGCCCTGCCAGAAGCTGTCATTGGGTCGGTGTTTGGAATACCACAATAGTGGTCGAATTCATTCCACTCCTTAATTTGCCCATTCACAGTCCATTTTAACCGATGCCAAGCGAACAAACAGTTGCTGTTTGTTTTTTTTCCACGTTCATTTAGATGTAACAACTTAAATTAAGTATCCTTGTTAACTTGATCCAGCATTAGTTTGATTCTGACATGTGAGTTGAGATTCAAGGGCTGTTTCCCCAATTTCTGTAATGTTCTTTCTTTCTTTTCGTTTTGTCGTTTGTTCGTTTTTATCCAATTCGTTTCTCTAACAGAAACGCTGAGGAAGGGGTTGAATGCAGACAATTATGTTGTGTTCTTTCGATCTGAGAACATTCACCATCCAAGCCTCAGATCCATTTAGAAAAAAAAAAACGTTTTACAATTTAACATAACAAAACAGAGACCTACAGAATAGATATCATACAAATTAGAGAGAGAGAGAGAGAGAGAGAGAGAGAGAGAGTAGAGAGAGGATGAGACGAGAGGAGTTAGAGTTACGTGTTCTAAAACGAAAAACCAGATCGATATGTCCTCTCTTCACTACCTTTGCATTGGAAAAAAGACACAAGGACAAACAAGCTGTCGTGGTTGGTAAATGAAATTTTTCGGCTTTATTTGCCTTCGTCAGCACATGACATCCTCCCTTAGTGCCAGCAGGTAAGGTACTGAGGGAAAGAGACGTAAATATTTCAATATGACGTAATATAAACCAAAATTACGTACTAGAATGATACGTAACTCGACAGACGTTATATATATAATATATATTATATGTTGCATTGAAAGTGTAATGGCGTGGAAAGTGTACGGGCAAATCGTGGAATGTATACATTCCATGGATCAGCCGTGGTATACATTCCACGATTTTGCCCGTGGAGAGTACACTTTCACGCCAGTACACTTCAATGCAACATATATATCGTGATATTAGATTTTTAAAAAAGCTATGACTAAAACGATCGCGTTCATTTCATGTCTCAAGTTATTTCTGAGGAAAAGAGGAAATGTCATATGAGAGAGAACAAAATCCACGAAACAGAAAACAGAAAAAGGAAACAAAACAAAACAAAACGAAGACACAAGAAAGAACGATTTAGCTTCGCGTAGTTTTAGTATTAATCTCAGCTGACACACTTGGCCTTTTCGGTCTGTCAACACGTAACTTCATGAAGTTTAGTTTATAAGAAGAAAAACCTTATTCAGTCGGTTAAAAAAGAATTTTTTTTAATCATATTGAGTCGCTCGAAAATTCGTGCCGTGTTTTGAGTGTTGGCTTTTTTTCTTTTAAAAATATTCAGCAGAGGAAAAAAAAAAAAAAAACAACAGACTATGTTGGATGAGCCACACACTCTCCTTTATTGTTAAAAATATATAATTTGCAAATAGATCTTTCGTGTTATTGCTTTTTGTTCAGAAGCAAGGGAGCAAAGAGAATAAGGAAACAACGAGAGTGAGAATTAAAGAAAGAAAGAAGAAAAACACACACACCCACACACACACACACCCACACACACACACACACACCCACACACACACACACACACACAAGACAGACGCGGAAACAAACTGGAATGAAATTACACAAGATGAAAAACAAAACGACGCAACAGTTTCAAACTGAACTTTGCCACATTGATTTTTAGATGAAAAATACAAGACGAAACAGTGTGAAACGGAACGGGCCCATATTGATTTCGGTGTTCTCTTCATATTGAACTAAGCTACCAGCTTCCGCGGCTGCAATTTGGGGGGTCGCGGGCTCAGCAGGCTTAGAGAGGGGCGGTGTGCGGGAGAGGGGAGGGGGGGGGGGGGGGGGGGGGGGGTTGGGGTGGTGGTGGTGGTCTTGAGTTTTGATTCCCATAAGAGGCATTTATTTGCGGCCTTTTTCCTCTGTTTACTACTTATTGAAAGTGTCTGTCTGTGTGTGTGTCTGTCTGCCTGTCTGTCTCTCTCTTTCTTCTTACTCTCTTTTATCCCTGAATCTCTCTCTCTCTCTCTCTCTCTCTCTCTCTCTCTCTCTCTCTCTCTCTCTCTCTCTCTCTTTATACTGTCTCCCTCTAAATAGCTTTATCTTCCTGTCCTATACTGTTGAACAAACAACTGAATAGCAAACGGAAAGCTGAACACGAATGTCGGAAAGCAGTCTTGAATCCGGAAAGGCAAAGCTTTTTTGTTCTCCCAGTTCTTATTGAACAGGGAGTACTTTACAATGGGGAAGGAAGAAATGCTGTCTGTGTGTCTGTGTGTCTGTCTGTCTGTCGGTTCGTGGTCAAAATGTGTTCCACTCGCTCCAGACACAAGCTTCTTGGACCGATCTTTCTGAAAATTTGTAATTATGTTCATTATGGGTCACGGATGATGCCCGATGTTTTATTTTACCAGAATAGCCGTTACCGTTACAGAGACAGGAGAGAGAGAGGGAGAGAGATGAGAGAGAGGGAGAGAGAGAGAGGCGAGGAGCGAGACTGAGGGAGAGAGTTGGGGAAGAACCAGACACAGACAGACAGACCCGACACCCAGACAGAGACAGAGATGAGAGAGATGAGAGAGTAAACCGCATGCACACTTTCAGAAATGACAGTTTATCTCAGTGACGAAACACATTATGACGCATGCTTGGGTTGTGACGGTTTTTTTCCCACAAATATCGTGTGAAAGTACTGTATTTGACGGATTTTAAGATAACTTTAGGTCTTGTAACTGACTGGTAGATCATGGGTATTTTCAGAGTAAACATGCTCTTGACATGTGGACACGCGTATTCAAGATAAACTGAGAGACGTTTATACGCTTTGCATCTTGTTTTCTACCAGTATCTAGCACATTCTTCCAGAAGAGATTGACGTGAATAGCCTCAGCCTCTGCCCTTAGGAAAACCCCTGTTTTAACCTAGCACAAGCAGGTGTTTCCGGAGGTTTGGCTCCTCTTCTCTAGGGTCCACAAACAGAGAGAATACGTTGAAGATCACTGCCCGCAGACAAATCCATTCGTCAAATAAAATGCCTAGAAATGTTAGTTTTCAACACACATTTTTTTTCAGTTTGTTTTAATGTTCATGTCAAGGCCGTCTTTGTAATGAGTAATGTAAAAAAAAAAAAATCGATGGGAAAAATACAGACTTTTTTTTTTAAACTAGACTTTTGATAGCATAAATAAATGAAACAAATAGTTTTTATTTGCCTGCTCGGGGATTGATGAAAAAAGAAAGATACAGAGAAAGAGTGTTACACTATTCAACTGTAAATGATCTCAGTGAGTTTGGTCAGCTTTGACCCAGATTCCAATTCAAGTGTGCCAGACAAAAAACATGATTTCCTAAATCTCACATCTGAATGTACCAACAATAAAAAAAAAAAAGATGCAAGCCTCCAGTGTTAATTTACTTAATAAACTGAACGACTGAATAATAAAGCGAAACAAAAATGAAGGTGATCTATCCTTTGCTCTTTTGAAAGGCTCTACAGTGAGAGACAGAACAGAGAGCGACGAGAGACAGACAGACGAGCAGACAGACAGACAGACGAGACGGAGACAGAGAAGATTGAGAGGAAAAGCATACGGATATCATCAGATTTGTTTTCGCCAGCCGTACGCTTTCGCCCCCGTTTCAGCGCACACTTAATTCCGTAGAAAAGAAACGCACAACATTTGCTACATGAAAGGCGCCGTTGTGAAGGCAAAAATATGTTTCTGCCCCATCTGGACACGTGTTTCGGATATATTGCTCCTCTCAGCAGGCATGGGCAAATGGCAGAAACGTAGATACTTCAACTGCTATGAGGGCAGACTCGCACAAAACAGCTTCTCATTATAATTAGAAATCGGTTGGGTGTGATAACTGGTGAAGAGTGTAGCACGTGCAGCAATGGAGCTGTCAGTGTGGTATTCAAGAGAAAAAAACAACAACGGCAGGACCAGAAATGCTTCACATTGAACTGGGCTTGTAATTCAGCGGTAGGCGTGGGTGGCCAGCTGACAGGAATCCACACACTGCACCTTTCTACAGGTTCCGGGCATTGAGGTAAGATGAGTAAGATATCGCATGGGAATAAAAATGGATGAAACTGGATGATAAAACCCGTGCAATTACGAGGTTGAAATAAACGATGGTAAATCAGTATATGTATGACATATGACCATATGCAACCATGGCAATCAGTTTTGAGTTTATTTCATGTGCCTAGCCCCCCACCCCCCTCCTGTTTGCATTTTGTTTTGTTGTTTTGTTTTTGTTTTTGTTTTGGTTTTAACACGGCACAAACAATGTGTAGATCTTATATGGAGCGCTACACATGCAACATGACTCGGTTTATTCTTTGAATAAATCTGTTCCAGAAATGGGCATAAAATGCCATGTTTTTTTTTTGCCGCCGTGCGTGAAGAGTAGAATCAGAAAAAAAAGGCGCAGCTTCTTTCAAAAATAGACGTTTGTACCCGGACTGCGAATGAGATTATATCCTATGAAATTCGGGCGATTTTTTTTAAAAGAACTATTATAGTTACACTAAGAAGTCAACCTGCCGTGACAAAAACAACACGGGGACTCACTCCGTGGAAACTGGGATTCCGTTTTCACAGTACGCGTGACATCATCGCTGTGGAATAGTGTTTACACTGTCTGTCAGTCAGTCTGTCTCTGTTTTCTTCTCTCTCTGTCTCTTTGTCCTGTAGGTCTGTCATTCTCTGTCTTTTTTTGTCTGTCGTTTTGTCTGTCTTTTTTGTCTGTCTGTCAGTCTGCCTATCTGTCTGTTTTTCTGTCTTTTTGTCTGTCTGTCTGGTCTTTTCCTCTGTATGTCTGCCTGTCTGTCTGCCTATCTGTCTGTGTATGTCTGTCTGTTCTGTCTGTCTCTCCTCTGTATCTCTGTCTATCTCTGTCTCTCTGTCTCTATCTCTGTCTGTCTGTCTGTCTTTCTCTTTCCACGTGTCTCGCTTTCTCCTCCCTCGCACTGCCCTGTCTTTCCTCTCTTTCTGTCCCTCTGTCTCTCTCTGTCTCCCTCCCTTCCTCCCCTCCCTCCCCCCCCCCCTCTCTCTCTCTCTCTCTCTCTCTCTCTCTCTCTCTGGTTTTCCTACTGTTACCCGTCACTACCCCCTCTTTTCCTCCTTCCTATCCATCTCTGTACCTCCTGCAAACACTCTCTCACACCTCTCCCTTTCTCCCCCACCCCACCCCCACGGATCTTCTTACTCCACCCCCCCTCCTCCCCCCCCCCCCCCCCCCCCCCCCCCCCCCCCCCCCCCCCCCCCCCCCCCCCCACCCCCCACCCCCCCCCCCCCCCCCCCACCCCCCCCCCCCCCCCCAAATCCACATCAGCTGATACCCTCAATCCGAAAGTTCTAAGCGGCCCTCCCCCCAAGGAAGATTAGGACCATACAAGCCCTGCCCGTCTGGCTATGGCTAATGGGGTATTTTTGGGGGGAGGCTGGTTGACGTCAAGGTAGGCGATGAGACACGTCGCAAAAGAGCAGCTCGTCATGTCGTCTCAGACCAAAAACGGGTCTTGCCCTCCGACGACTTCAATAGATTAAAAAAAAAAAATGTCCACAATGTTGGTATTGTCTCTGTATAGCGCTGTCTGTCTTGTCTGTCGTC
>JADBJO010016386.1:15000-18430 GCA_016801955.1 Conus betulinus | reverse complement strand
ATGGCCCCGGAGTTCATTCATCTTAAATTATTTGCTTGTCTTGTTGCTTATCTCTCTCTCTCTCTCCCTCCTTTTTCCCCTCCCTACCCCTTTTTCCCCTCTCCCTCTCTGCCTCTTTTTCCCCTTCTCCAACCTCTTCTCTCTTCTTCTCGTTCTCTGTTCCTCGCCCTCTCTTTTTCGAAACTACCTTTCCTCCCTCTTTCCTCTCTGTCTATCTATCTTTGTATTAGTCTGTGTCTCTGTCTGTCAATCCCTCCCTCCCTCCCTTGCCCCTCTCTCTCTTTCACACTCCTCGCCTCCTTCCATCTTTTCGTTCCTCCGTCCCTTCCCCGCCCCACTCTCTTCTCACTACTTCACACTTCTCTTCTGTCCGTCTGTCTGTCTGTCTCTGTCTGTTTCTCTCTCCCTCTCTGTCTGTTTCTTTCTCCCTCTCTGTCGGTATACTCTCCATCTCTCTCTGTCTCTCTCTCTCCATCTCTCTCTTCTCTCTCTCTCTTCTCTCTCTCTATCTCTCTCTCTCTCTCTCTCTCTCTCTCTCTGTCCTTTCCATACAGCCGTCTATGATGTGACTTCGACATTTGTAAGTGTAAAGTTTCTCTGCCACTTATTTCTTTCTTTTTCTTTTCTTAAGTATCTTTTCTGCCACCACGTCACAGTTGTCCTTTATCATGTTCCCATGTGATGATCGGAGCCCTGCGTATGTAGACACTGATGACAACGTTTGGACTCTGAGAGTTACATGATGAGATGGATTTATCTTGATCCATCATCGTCTGTAGACCGTGCACCATTGCCGGAAGGTGTGCGGATGCACACACGGGAGCGAACATGTGAACAGACACACACACACACACACACACACACACACACACACACTCACACTCACAAATGATTGCACGCGCTCATACTACTTTCATCATACACTCTATCACTACAAACCGTGTGAAATCACTTTATATGGGAAGACGTTAAACGGAAGAAGAAGAAGAAGAAGAAGAAGAAGAGAAGAAGAAGAAGAAGAAGAAGAAAAAAAAAAAGAAAAGAAAGAAGAAAGAAGAACAACAACAACAACAACAACAACAACAACACACACACACACACACACACACACACACACACACACACACACACACACACACACACTGACACACACACTCAGACATACACACGGAGACACACACACACACACACACACACACACACACACACACACACACACACACACACACGTACGCACGCACGCGCGCGCGCGCGCTCCCAAGAAAAAAGCCGACTTTCACTTTCACGGTCATCTTCCTTGGGAACCGAATGTGGCTACTTCAACGAACAGACTGATATTGTCAAACATCTTCCAATGATGAATCTGAAAGACTAATGATGAACGAACAAAAAGAAGAAGAACCTGAAGGAGGAGGAGGAGGAGGAGAAGAAGAAGAGAAGAAGAAGAAGAGGAACAAGAACAAGAACAAGAACAAGAACAAAAACAAGAACAAGAAGACAACGACGAATTAGAAGAACAATAAACAAGAACAGGAAGACGGAGGAAAACAAGACTAGATGACAGGCAGACAGATAAAACTGGGTTCAGAAGAGGAAATGCCTTCATTCTGCGCATCCGCTGCCACCAAGTCAACTTGCGGCTTAGGATGAAATCAAAATCATTAAAATATGACGATGTGTTGTGTAACCTTTTCGTTAACAGCTTCATTCCGTGCGCTTTAACTCTTCTCGTATCGACCGTTTGGTGGGGGAAAAACGTTCAGGTCACGGCTCTTCCCCGTCTTCCCTTATTACCCCCTCTCCCCTTCCCTTGCATATCTACAGGAAACTCCGTGTGTGATTACATGTTTACATGCACACGTACACATCCATGCTTGCGCGTATACACACACACACACACACACACCGCACGCACGCACGCACGCACGCACGCACGCACGCACGCACGCACGCACGCGCGCGCGCACTCACGCACGCACGCACACACACACACACACACACACACACACACACACACACTCCTGGCTGGGAGGTCGTGGGTTCGAATCCCATCAGAGGCATTGGGTTTTTCTGCCCCGACCGGCTCCTACCAGAGTTGAGTTTGCTGCGGACTCAGTTGGAAGACTGGGACCACACAGTCGAGTTTCATCCACTTAATGGATGCGCGTTTCTGAGAGTGTTGCTCAAATTTCCTGACCAACACTGCAGGTGCCTGTATCTCTCGGGAAAAAAAAATGTCCCAAGTTCTGTGGCCCTTCATGCCCTGCTCTCATGGTGACCTCAGTTTTCGATGTCCTCTCCACGTCTGTGGCCTTGGTTTGGTTCCGTCGGGGTCACCGGTATCGGAGAGTCCATGGGGGCTGTCGTTGGACGGACGTGGTGGCGCCCTCCGGAGGGAGAGCTCACTCACGCCGGCTCCGCGACTAAGCAATTATTGTCGTCAGTAGGGGGCTTAGTAGGTGGTGTCCTGCGTATGTTAGAGATCAGAACAGGCGCCACTGAACACCACCGAAGTGACTCGGCAGCAGTGCAGTGTCTCCTCCGGTGGGTTGCCTCTTGACGACTTGACATTGACTCCGCCCTGTGGATTGTCGGTGCCGGGGCTGCGGCGGGGCCTGACCGGGCTGTGGCTGTGGACGGGGTGTCGGAATGAGCGGTGTGGGTGCACTGCCTCTGAAGTGGTGCAGAGAAAGGGAGGGAGACGCAGACTTTTATTCATATAAAGGCCATAGCCCCTTAGAAAGGGGGTGGAATACGTGTCAAAACTGCATAGTTCAACTCGGGTAAGGTGCTCAGCACATCAGGTACTATCTTGCCACATCATTTCGCGTTCTGAATGCTTTATACAAATACAAATGATCTGTTTAATGATGTTTTCATTCGGTGATGCCATCAACATAATCAGTTTGAAGACGCAAGTACTCAGTTTGGTCTGATTGCTAACGTCGTGTAGTTCAGGATAAGTGAGAACAAAATTAACTTTATTTTCATCATCTTCATGACAGAGCGGACATGTGAAATTACGATCATTCAGATGCGTGTAACGGTTAGCATGTACGCACACGTCCAATATGCCAAATTTGAATTTCATGTCAATATATTTGACAGGTCTGTTAGTAAACCAGTATGGATAAGTTCTTTGGAGTGCAGTGTGTAGGATTTATCACTTGTATAGATATCAAATCGGTGACTGTCGTCAACATAAGAATTCCATCGCTGCCAATTACAGTGGAATAACCTTTTGTCGAAACACGCGAGTAAAATGATGTCATTTTGACCCTGATCCCTCACGCACAACCAAAAAGCAAACTCGTAGTTTCAAATGTGCTTTACAAGTCCAAGTACCCTTACCCCGAACGGGTAGCCCAATTGCTGTTACCCCTTCCGCTAACGTATTTTAAACACTTTATGTGGTGGTCTTCCAAGTGAC
>JADBJO010016385.1:30869-40657 GCA_016801955.1 Conus betulinus | reverse complement strand
AATCAACCCATCAAAACAAAACATACATGGAGTCCATCAAAACAAAACATACATGGAGCTGCTATCAACAAAGCAAAACCCATCAAAATAAAGCGGGCATGGAGCTGACATCAACACAGTAATTAACGTACCAATAGCAAAACGTTCATCGATCTTCATCAATGCAGCAACAAACCCATCCGAATCAAAGCGTGTGTAGAGCAGCAGCATCAACATAATAATCAGTTCATCAAAAAGACGACATGGATGAGTAGCTACCAACAGAGCAATCAAGCCGTCATAAGCAAACTGATTAGAACAATTGTGACACAGTACACACAAAAGTGATGCGTTCTACCAAACAACAACACACAACACGTCCGCACGCACACACACACACACACACACACACACACACACACACACACACACACACACACACACACACACACACGCACCATGGTAAGTTTAAGAACAATGAAGGATTCGAATAAAAACACAAAACTCAACACAACTTGTTTGCTTGCATACGTGCAGATGTAAGCGCGGTCGCGTGTCCGTGTGCGCGCGCGAGCTCGTGTGTGTGTGTGTGGGGGGGGGGGGGGGGGGGGCAAACGCGCTCGCGCGCTCGTGTGTGTGTGTGTGTGTGTGAGTGTGTGTGTGTGTGTGTGTGTGTGTGTGTGTGTGTGTGTGTGTGCTTGCGCGCGCCTGCATGGATGCGTACATGTGTGTGTGTGTGTGTGTGTGTGTGTGTGTGTGTGTGTGTGTGTGTGTGTGTGTGTGTGTGTTCGTGCACGTGTGTGTGTGTGTGTGTGCGCGCGCGCGTGAGTTTGGGGGAGCGTCTCTGCAGGCACGAGTTAGTGCATATGTGTACATGTATGTATCATAGGCGCAAGAGCGCGTCTCTCTCTCTCTCTCTCTCTCTCTCTCTCTCTCTCTCTCTCTCTCTCTCTCTGGGGGTGTGTGAGTGGAGTTCAGGAGTGCTACAGGAGTGTTTTTTGTTAATTGAACTGGATCTGGAAAGTGTTTCGACTGTGTCTGTGGCACGTACCTTCATGAAGCATTATGCCTTCGTCGCAGCTCGAGTTTCGGGTAAGATGTGGGTGCTTTCTGTCAGGTTTTCTTTCAGTTATGGCGAAGAGAGTGGACAACAGCATCGCCATGCGCCTGAAGACACTGACACTGAAAACGCTGCAGATGGGGTAACGGCATGCTGGCTCCTCACGCTTTTATTCTGGGGTAGTTTATTCTCTAATGTGGTGACGTGGAACAAAATCCTGGGCCACGTAAGGACAGCTATCGCCAGACCTGCCTAACCACCAACAGTCGTACAGCCAGCACTGAGAAAACAGCAATTCATCGTCCACCTAGTTATCATCCTCCCAGCCTGCTAAGTTACCCACCCTCATGGATATCGTGTCGATGCCGCAGGATCTGAACTGTCAAGTGGTCAACATCAAAGAAGACATTCAGGACATTCGTGATGGTTTTGCAGGCTTACAGGAAGAGGTTCAGCTCCTGGAAGGAGAACCTTGTGAAAAGAGCTTGAGGAAATCTGATAAAAAGATCATGGAATGTGGGCCATAGATGAACCTACCAAACACTGGTGTGGATCTCCAAGGATGGATCCACTAAATTTTTATACGGATCTCCAAGGACGAATCCACAAAATTTTGGTGTAGGTCCTCAAGGAGAACCCATTACATTTTGAAAACCTGAAAATGCACACTCAATTTGAGTAACCCCCCCCCCCCCCCCCCCCCCCTTCTCCCCAGGATGAATCAACTAGCTTTTAAGTGCAGGTCCCAAAATACGATTTCGCTAAAGTTTGGCGCAAACGTTCAAGAACGAACCCAATAATTTTTTTGCACAGATCCTCAGGCATGAAACACTTAACTTTTGGTTCAGAACCCAAGGGTGAATCACATGAGTTCTGGAGCGGATATTCAAGGATGAAGCTGCCATTTACGAATCCTCTATCTTTTGATGCAGGTTCTCAAGAATGAGTCCATTAAATTCTGGAGCAGATCCCTAGGGACCACACCAAAAGTTAGTGTGAGGATTTGGTGAGCGACGCTCGGAGAGGACGGACGTGTTTATACTGCTGCTCTCCCACTGCAAGCGGATATGACTGCATCCACGTGTGTTAACTCAGTGACATGAGACTGTGGTGATAAAAATCATGTGTAGTTTAAAGTGCTTTCGCGCCTTCGCTCTTCCTTAACATTCTTTCCCTTCTCTCCGTTTTTATTCAGTCACAAGAAAAAAAGATGTGTTTGTGTGTACTCTTAATAAAAAAAAAAAATGGCATCAAAGAACAATAAAACCAGTAAGACTGGCAAAAGAAAAAAAACGATCTTCGGACTTTTGTTCTGTCTTCAACAGCTCACCAGGAGGGTCCAAGACATCAAGTGAAAGAAAGAGGCACCGCTCCCCTTCTGTCAGTGTCAAACAAGGAACTTTAACGAATCTAATCAATACAGGGAAAATGACAACAGAGAGGAGAAGCGACACTACCTTCACAGCTGGGGGTGATGATGGCAATCTTTCTGCTGCTGTGACCAATTAAAAACATTGAACAAAAGCTCTGCTCGCAAATACATGTTGCGCAAGATAATATCAAAGTCGGTGAAACAAACATCAGAATCTACATTTCTGACCAGTTTGAAAAGTTACATGCAGGAATTTTTGATATGCAACAAGAAACAGTTTGTTAAAGGAAATGAGAGAGGAGATGGAAGATCAAGTAGAAGATCTGCAAGACGAGTTGCAGGTCTGAAGAAATCGCTTGTCAGTGAACGAGAACAATGAAACAATTTGGAACAATACCAGAGAAGAGATTCGGTGCGTTTCTTGGGTTTTGGTCCGGACAAAGGGCAGGAAACCCTAGCAGAATGTGAACAGAAAATTTTAGCAACTATCCACGACAAACTACGGTTGTCAAACATACAGCATTCAGACATAAGCATCGCTCATCGGGTAGGTGCAAGGAGATAGAGGCCCAGGTCTATCTTTGTAAAGTTCGTCACATGGAAGCACAAATCAGAAGTCATGTTTAAAGACGACTTTTGAAAGGATCCAGCATCAGTATTGTGGAAGACCTCACCCCCACCAACATGAGACACCTTTCAAAAGTGAAGAACCACCCCTGTGTGAAGACGTGCTGGACAAAGGAGGGGAGCATCTTCGCCCTGCTGACCAATGGCAACAAGGTACAAATACGCAACAGTGACCTGGAAATGATCAGCAGGGCAGCCAAGGACATCAGAACGTCAGACATGGACATGTCTGCTGTACCCCATTCCCCCAACCAAGGACCATTCAACTGAATGCCCTCCTGCCTGTCAGCAAACCAGATTTCCAGCACGTCGAAGGTCCCCCAGATACAACAGGCCCACGGCAGTCAGCAGTCAGGTGACCCCAATTCCCGAACATGGCAATCCGAGGGCAGGGGACGTGCTGTTTTCAGAGACAACCGGGCCAGGTCCAGTCGTGTCAGAGACATTCCCTCTCGCCACACCCAATGGAAAAAAGCAAATCTCTGCTGATCCAGATGAACCAGGTACCCACCAGAAACACAGCCAGGGTAAAGAGTCGTCATAATTGTAAAACTGTGAGTGTCAAAGATTTTTTTTCTCTTTTTATTTCCAAGGAAGGGCAAAGGGAATACACTGCGTGAAGGGGGAGGGGTGGGGAGGGGAGGAGGATGCAACGGCTGAGCCCTTCTTCTTCCTTGTTTGTAGGAACAATCATTTGTGTGAACACGATTTATACTCATAACAAAGATTAGAAACTTAGATCAGTCAAACATTATTAGAGATACTGACAGAGATGATATATCAACTAAACAACTGACAGGCATGGTTATAGGAACAATGACTGAAAGAACTAGGAGAGTGGGAGAGAGACATGGGGGGGGGGGGGGGGGGGGGGGGGAGACTGATGGGGAGAAGGGGTGTCGGAGGGGTCGTAAAGGAGATCAAAATAATAACATGTTATTATTAGTAGGATATCATCATCATCATCATCATCATCATCATCATCATTGTGGTGGTGATGAGTATTGGTATTAGTTTTTTTTTTTGAGCCAGTGTTCTCTCTCTCTCTCTCTCTCTTTGAGCCAGTCTCTCTCTCTCTCTCTCTCTCTCTCTCTCTCTCTCTCTCTCTCTCTCTCTCTCTCTCTCTCTCTCTCTCTCTCTCTCTCTCTCTCTCTTTTAATTCTTCAGCATAACATAATCCGTCCCACCTACTCTGTTGTATAGAAATTTCAGATAATCCAGCTTGAAAGGAGAGGGGGATGGGTGGGAGAGGATGGGGAGGGAAGGCAGAAAATAGTTGGAGAAACCCAGCCCATGCACTATGACTGTGTAAAGTTGTGTTCACTTATCCAAAATGTGGGTCATGCATTGATTCTAACAAAATTGTTAGAGAAGATAGGGAGGTGGAAGAGTGCCAAAAATACACAGAAAAGACGGGGGGGGGGGGGGGGGGGGGCAGAGGGGAGAGAAATGGGGAATCAAGTGAAAAGGACAAGAGGTCCATGTGAATACATAAATTGTCAAGAATACGCTATGATATTGAGATACAACGACTAACGAATGTCTAAGCTTTTTTTTTTTTTTTTTTTTTTTTTTTTTTTTTTTTTTTGCGTCCACAAAATATGTGCAGGTCACTTTGGTTGTTGATTTTGATTGTAACCTTCTAAAACATGTGTGCTGTGTGTGTGTGTGTGTGTGTGTGTGTGTGTGTGTGTGTGTGTGTGTGTGTGTGTGTGTGTGTGTGTGTGTGTCCGCGCATTAATGTGCGTGCGTGCGTGCGTGCGTATGTATGTATGCATGCATGTATGTATGTGTGTGTGTGTGTGTGTGTGTGTGTGTGTGTGTGTGTGTGTGTGTGTGTGTGTGGGGGGGGGGGTTTTTCAATACATTATCACCGTCGTCACCATCGTCGTGATTATCCCCACATTTCTACCTCCTCCTCTTCCTCCTCCTCAGCTTCTTTCTTCTTTTTTTCTCCTTCTTCTTCTTCTTCTTGTGCTATTACTACTGCTGCTGCAGTGGTTATTATTGTTTATCTGTACTGGGTTCCATTACCCTTAAGCATGTTGAGATCCCAAGTGCCAATGACTCAAGTACCCTGGAGAAAAAATTTTGCTATACTTATGTGAACTTTTTTTTCAGGTTCGAGCCAGTGTTCTCTCTCTCTCTCTCTCTCTCTCTCTCTCTCTCTCTCTCTCTCTCTCTCTCTCTCTCTCTCTCTCTCTCTCTCTCTCTCTCTCTCTCTCTCTGTGGAACAGTAGACATGTGCGTATGTATGTCTTGATTTATACAACATGTACAAATGTGTAAAATTATATGCCTTTTGATCAGAATCTATCTTTGGAATAGTAGACATGTGCATGTGTATATGTTAGTGTATAAAACTATGTATCAATGTATAGAGAAAATGCCTTTGGATGGAATGTCAATGACCTGAAGGAGAGGGAATGGAGGGGGATGCATTCGCAAGGAGAAGAGAGATTTTTGCCATGCTTTATTACTACTACTACTACTACTACTACTACTACTACTACTACTAATACTACTACTACCACTACTACTACTACTACTACTAAAACTACTACTTCTACTACGAGTATCCGTTAAACATACCTTGTGTCAGCTGGTACTTCTGACATGCACAATTTATGGGAAGTTTAATCTTGTCTGGGTTTTTTTTCTCTTCATTTTCCCCCCCCATCAGAGTTTTAAAAAAAAACTGACACCCCCCCCCCCATGCTTTATTTACCTCCACATTGATAGTTGATCGATGTAATGTAAAGTTGTTTATAGAATTATGTTTATAGGCATTCTTTTTCAATTATGAAATTCATTATTGCATCTGGTGTGGGAGATCCAAATGGAAATAGAAAATGGAAGATGAGTGTGGGTGAGGGGGACAGGAAAAACTTGAGGAAGGTGGCGGCGATGGAGACCGAGAGTTGGGAGGGCAGGGGTGTGTGTGTCGTAGGTAGTCGTCATTCGACAACACCGGTAAATGAGGCGGGGGGGGGGGGGGGGGGGAAATAGGTGAACAACGGTGAAGGTGCTGGGTTACACCAGAAAATGTAACCATTTTTGAGCAAGGAAAAAACTATCACGCCTCCATGGTCTGCATGTCACGAGCGACGTTCACGTGTAAAGCATGAATGAGAAAAGGAAAGATTGCGGTAAGAATGCGAGAGAGTGTGTAAAGATTAGTCCGACTAGCTGGTGGCCAGTTTGGGGTTTCAAAAGGAAGCATTACAGGGATAGAAACCGAACATGAAATGAGGCAGGGAACAGTAAACAATAAACGAGTACGGTAATTCTTGATCCCATAAGGAAACCTAAAGCAGAACTTTTGTTCAAGACTGGCACAGCCTTTTAAACTTGAATGAAGTCAGACAAATAAAAGACGATCGATCTAATAGTTGGGGAAAAAACAAGCGCAGGCCAACACCCCTTCCGTCATCACAGTACTGACTTGGCAACGATTTTAACTTGGGGGGGGGGGGGGGTTTGAAAATAAGAAAATGTGAACATAACATTAAGAAAAGTATTATAAATATGAAAACTCTTCATTAGCTGCATGAAGGAACCATCGTAATCCCTCTTGAATGCAGATCTATTTGTATTGCCTGTCCCTAGGCCTCTCGTCCACTGGATTGGACTCATCAGGGAGACACACGGCTGATTGTGTCTGTGCTCCTGGCGTCAAATACATACACACTACAGTCGATAATACTGTGGTGCACTCACCACCAAGGGTTCAAAAAAAGAATCCAACAGCACCCCTAAAGCAGCCAGCGAAGGTAGTAAAATGGAACAAACGAAAGTGTGGGGAGGAAAAAAAAGTTGCTGAAAAACTAAAGACACTATGCAAACAGTGTAAAATATAGGGGACAATCTTTGAGCCTACGCCTGAGGATCCACCCAAGGATGCAAGAGAGAACAACAGACAAAACACAATGATGGACAGAAACAAAGTAGGGTAACTCTTGCTCCCATAAGGAAACCTAACTCAGAGTAACTTTTATTCAAGACTGGCACAGCCTTTTAAACTTGCATAAAGTCAGACAAATACAAAGATGATCAATCTAATGGGGGGGGGGGGGGGGGGGGGGGGGGGGGGGGGGGGGGGGGTGGGGGGGGGGGGGGGTGGGGGGGGGGGGTGGGGGGGGGGGGGGGCAGCACAGGCCAACAACCCCTTTGTTATCACAGTAATGGCTTGGCAAAGATTTGAAACTATGGGAGGGAAGGGGAAGGGGGTGAAGATGAAGAAAATGTGAACATAAACATTAAGAAAATATATTATAAATATGAAAACTCTTCACTAGCTGCATGAGGGGAACCATCGCAATCCCTCTCAAAAGCAGATCTATTTGTATTGCCTGCTCCTAGGCTTTCGTCCGCTGAATCAGACTCATCAGGGAGACGCAGCTAATTGTGTCTCTGTTTCTGTCGACTTTATTCAAGTTTATAAGTATGTTCCAGTCTTGAATAAACGTTACTCTGAGTTAGGCTTCTTAGGGGAGCAAGAGTTACCCACGTGTTTATTGTTGATTGTTTACTGATCCCTGCCTCATTTCATGTTCAATTTCGTTTGAATGAAATCGATTTGTTTTTGTATTTGTTCTGTCTATCTTTGCGTTTGGCTTTTGATCTCCTTTTGTATCCTTGGGTGGATCCTCAGGCGTAGGCGTAAAGATTGTCCCCTACATTTTATACTGTTTGCATAATGTCTTTGGTTTTTCAGCAACTTTTTTTCCTCCCCACACTTTCGTTTTGTTTCATTTACTACCCTTCACCAGCCGCTTTGGGGGTGCTGTTGGATTCTTTTTTAACTTTCGGTGGTGAGAGCACCACAGCATTATGGGCTGTTGTGTGTCTGTATTTGACGCCAGAAGCACAGACACAATCAGCCGTGTCTTCCTGATGAGTCCAATCCAGGACGAAAGGCCTACGAATACAAAGGCCTAGATACAAGCAATACAAATAAAATAGATCTGGTTTTGAGAGGAATTACGATGGTTCCCTGATACAGCTAGTAAAGAGTTTTTATATTTATAAAATATTTTTTAATTATATGTTCCCATTTCTTCATCTTCAACCCCCCCCCCCCCCCCCCCCCCCCCCCCCCCCCTCCTCTTAAGTTAAAATTTTTGCCAAGTCCTTACTGTGATGACGGAGGATTTGTTGGCCTGCACTTGTTTTTCCCCCCACTATTAGATTGTTCATCTTTGTATCTGTATTTGTCTGAACTTTATTCAAGTTTAAAAGGCTGTGCCAGTCTTGAATAAAAAGTTACTCTGAGTTAGATTTCCTTATGGGAGCAAGAGTTACCCTACGTGTTTATTGTTTACTGTTCCCTGCCTCTTTTCATGTTCAATTTGTTTCAATTAAATCGAGTTTTTTTTGTATGTTTCTGTCAGGCTTTGTGTTTGTCTTTTGATCTCCCTGGCATCCTTGGGTGGATCCTCAGGCGCAGGCTCGAAGATTGTCCCCTACATTTTATGCTGTTTTGTGTAATGTCTTTAGTTTTTAGCAGCAACTTTTTTTTTCCTCCCTCCTCTTAAGTTTCAAATCTTTGCCAAGTCATTACTGTGATGAGGGTTGTTAGCCCTGTGCCTGTCTTTCCTCCACTATTAGATTGTTCGTATTTGTATTTCTCTGACTTTATTTCAAATGTAAAAGGTTGTGCCCAGTTTTGAATAAACGTTACTCTGAGTTAGGTTTCCTTATAGGAGCAAGAGTTACCCTACTCGTTTATGTTTATCACATGGATTGTTATAGTAACATAAATAGGGGCGATTATTCATCAATTAGCAAACCATTCCACAATGACTAGCATAACAATTTGTTAACTAACAGTCAGTGTCTGGGTAAATATGAAAAAAAGGCTCGTCTTTCAGTACTTCGGGCAAAAAAAATACTCAATTAAAAATATCTTTACGAACATACTTTATTTTTATCATTACCTTCTTGTATCAGTTTATATCTTTCAGTATCTCATCCTCACATATATCTTCTTGGACGTTTTGATGTGCAAATATTTGCAAATATGAATATAAACCAAATATTGTTGTATGTATGAAATAAGCTCAATCCATACAAGCACTAACTCATCCCATACAATCACTGAGGAGGAAAGCTAGTCACATTGAAATTAGTAAATGGTCTTCAAATTGCATGCAGTGCACTTATTTGTTAAATGATTCAACAGCAAATGAACAGCAAAGATAGTTCAACTTATTCTTAAGTTGGTTCGGCCCACAAATGTCATTGCGCATTCAGTACTATACTTGATATAGCAATATACCTGCACAGAAAAAAAAAAAATCTTGGTACTCTACTCCATACTGCTCCCAATCTTACAGCTGAACAATGTATTTGTCAGTCTGTGTAAGACTGACAGTCTGTTTAACAGATGACGACAGACTAAACATGAGAAAAATGCATTCCATGTTATACTAATGCCAGACTGACTATGCCACACCACAAGTGAGAAGGAAGCGTGTGGGCAAGGTGTGTGTCATTACACACTGGGAAATTACATTCTATTATGGTGCATGATTGCTGCCTTTCTGATTGCTCTTCACTACATACATGTGTGTAAATAGTAAATGTGATTATTATAAATATATGACATCATTTTACCAGTATCTTATATCGGTTTATCATATCTTTTTAAATTCAATAAATGTTCTGCAGTTCATTTTAATTTCTTTTACTGATGACGGGGTGTTTACATACTTAGTTCACACAGTATTTTACATAGCTCATCTCACA
>JADBJO010016385.1:23369-25869 GCA_016801955.1 Conus betulinus | reverse complement strand
TCTTTACCAAAATTAGCAGGTTTGTTCATTATGGATCACGAATGATGTCCGATGTTTTAGTTAACCGTATAGCTGTTACTAACGGCTATACCGGCCCATAACGGATTTTCTTCTTACGGAATCTTTCAGAAAGCACATTGTCGACCTTTCTGAACATTTGTAGGTATGTTCATTATGGGCCACGGATGATACCCACTGTTTTAGTTTACCGTTATAGCCATTACTAACGGCTGTAACTGCCCATAATGGCTTTTCGTCTTTATGGATATCTCAAAAAAAGTATTTGGCCCATCTTTCTGAAAATTTGCAGGTATTTTTTATTATGGGCGACGAATGATGCGCGACGTTTTAGTTTACCGTTATAGCCGTTTATAACGGCCCATAACATTTTTTTCCCTTTTTAATGGAATTTCTCAGAAAGTACGTGGCCGATCTTTCTGAAAATTTGTAGGTATGTTCGTTATGGGTCACGAATGATGCCAGACGTTTCAGTCCACCGTTATAACCGTTACTAACGGCTATAACGACCCACAACGGTTTAATGGAATATCCCAGAACGTACGTGGCCGATCTTTCTGAAAATTTGTAAGTATGTTCATTATGGGTCACGGATGATGCCCGATGTTTTAGTTTACCGTTATAGCCGTTACTAACGGCCCCTAATGGTTTTCTTCTTTATGGAAAATCTCAGAAAGTTCTAGGCCGATCTTTCTGAAAATTTGTAAGCATGTTCATTATAGGTCACAGACGATGGCCGATGTTTACCAGAATAGCCATTACTAACGGTTACACCAGTCCAAGACGGTTTTTTCCTCTTTATGGAATATCTCACACGTATTCCGGATAAACTGGGAGTACGTTTATATGCTTTGCATCATTTTTGTGTTTTCTTGAGTTGTTCTGAACGTTGTTTATCTTGCCTAAAGAAGACCAAAGAAGTCAAAATATGTCGTGTTTTGTCATAGTTATGGTGATAACACACACACACACACTCACACAAAACAACAACAACAACAACAAAAGCAACAACAACAATAAAAGCAACAACAACAACAACAGCAACAACCACAACAACTACAACCACAACAACAACAACAACAACAACAACAAACCGACTGGTTCCCAGTGAAGAAAACCTGTTTTCAAGAGAACAAAAATCATTTTGGTGACCAAACTGATGATTTCGGCGAGGGGAAGAAATCCACAGTAATGATAAAAGCTATTTCTCCCATCGAGCACTCTCCCTTCAAGTTTGTTCCTAAACGGTTGATATCTCCCCTACGAGGCATACACAGAGGAGGGAAATGAACCGATCAAGAATAAACCAAAGGAAAGGGACAGGGTGCCTCCATCTCAGAGAGAGAGAGAGATGCAGCAGAAAAAGAAAGAGAAAGCAGCAGGGAAAAGCAATAGAAAACTAATAACAAAAAAGGGGGGGCGGAGGGGCAGGGGGGGGGGGGGGCAGGGAGGAGGGGAAGGGCGTGCGGTGGAGGGGGGGGGGGGGGGGCACACCCATTGTCGCATTGTTCTCGTTTGGCAGCTTTTATTAACAAGGTATGTAGGTGTGTGTGTGTGTGTGTGTGTGTGTGTGTGTGTGTGTGTGTGTGTGTGGTGTGTGTGTGTGTGTGTGTGTGTGTGTGTGTGTGTGTGTGTGTGTGTGTGTGTGTGTGTGTGTGTGTGTGTGTGTGTGTGTGTGTGTGTGTTTGTGGAGGGATGAATGGGGGAGCCCAAATACAAACACATCAGACTTAGTGGAGATTAATGATTGTTTAATGCAGACATTTAAGGGAAAGAAAGAAAAAAAAACGTAAAAACAATACTCCCCAGCTGCTTGCGAGTTGACTTCAACGCGGTGACAGCCGCTGATAGGGCTCTTGGCGATCGGCTGGGCTATGAGCAACATTACCCTATTACCTTACCTTACCTTACCTTACCTTACCTTACCTTACCTTACCTTACCTTACCTTACCTTACCTTACCTTACCTTACCTTCGCTACCACCCGTGGCATGAATATCCACAGAACAAAGACGGGATGTGTGAAGACTCATCTGAATGAGCAGCAGCGCACTGCATCAGCAGATAAGACGTCGAAAGACCAGGGCCAGGATTTTAACCACAGTGCCAAGGACATCCACGTGTTGGTTCGGATGAGGAATTTGCACAGTCCCTTGATGCAAGGCGCCTGAAACTCAACCTGCCACGAGCAAACGAGACTGAAGATTGGGAGAAACTGGATGCAAAAATCGTCCAAAGACTCGATGCACTGATAGGGAAAAGCACCCTGGAACACAAACTAGCCACATATGGGACATTGTGTATGCCACATGTAGAGACGCCTATGGAGCAAAACTACCCAAAGAGAAAACACCTCCAAAGAAATCCAGACGCCAAGAAGAGATGGACAAGATCAGGGTCCAAAAGAAAAACTTCAGGAAGCAAATGAAGACAGCATTGCCAGCTGAAAAAACAAGGCTTGGAAAATCTCTGGAAAGACCTGA
>JADBJO010016385.1:7500-11826 GCA_016801955.1 Conus betulinus | reverse complement strand
GACTAGGCAAGGAGACGACGAGTGGGGGTGAAAAGTGGAGTGCGTGTGTGGCGCATAGACAGCAGCAACGTATTACTATCTTACGACTAGTACGTTAGATATACACCGCCCGGTACTGTCTGACTTGAAAACACTTTCTTATTTCATTTTATTTTTTGTGTTTTCCTTTTTTTTCAGAAGCACCTCCATCTTCATTCTCGTATCATGGCAACTAATAGAAAATGTGTTCATTTTGAAACACTGCGGCTGGTTTTGTCTTGTTTGACTGCCAACAATACAGAAAAGGTTCAAGGAAAATAAGGACACACACACACACACACAACACACACACACACACACACACACACACACACACACACACACAGGGGGGGGGGGGACACAGACAGAGAGAGAGGGAGAGACAGACAGACAGATAGACACAGAGAGAGGCAGACAGATAGACAGACGGCGTTTAATCCTGGCGGACAGAACAAACGGAGACAGCTTTTTCTTTTTCTTTTTTTTTTTTTTTTTTTTTTTTACTCCCAGTTCTAATAGAACAGGGAGTGTTTTACAATGGGAATGAAGAAATGCTGTCTAAGTCAAAGTCAAATTTTGTTTAGAGATGAAAATATTGAATAAGCGGCATATCTACTTTTTTTTTTTAATTACATCAAGCCATCTATGAAAAAAGAAAGAGAATCAAATCGTGTACAATGCCTTTCACAAAAGAAAAGTAAACATACCGTCTTACGCCCTCTCTTCTCCTCTCCTTTTCCCCACTCACTTCCATTCACGTACAATTTATCAATGCTCATTGCCGCCCCTATGGTTACATTCACGAAGTGTACATCTTTACCAGTGTATTTCTTTTCTGCACATGATGGACATTTTTAAGTATGATATGTGGTTAACGATTCACGAGATAATCTTTCAGTGTTTTCTTTAATGTGTTTTGTTTTTTTTTTTTTTAAGGGTTTTGTGAGTTTATTCCACAGATTTCCACCTGAATATACAAAACTGGATTTGTATAAATTGTTGCGTGGTGTAGGAATGGACAATAAATGATTATGTCTATGCAATTGACTCTAAATGTTTCCGTAATCTTTTGGGGAGCTGTTCCATTAATAACGTTATGCATACAATGGGCTTTATTGAAAAAGAGTCTGTTTGGGAAGGTTAATACTTTGAGTTGTGTGTAATCTTCATCAGTTACGGAGCTCAATTTTAACAATACTAATTTCAATGCACGCTTGTACAGACGATGAATTAATTTTAAATTATGTTTACTACAGTGGTCCCAAAGGGTTGATGCATAATCAATTAATGACAAAATAACTCACACAGAAAAAAAAGTTTTCGAGAAATGGCCATCGAAGAATTTTTTTCTTTACCTGAGACAACTGAATTTTTTTTTTTTTTTGAAAGACGTTTTGCTAAGAAATGTATATGTTCAGTCCAAGATAGATCTTTGTAAGTAATGGCACCTAGTGTTTTGTGTGAACTGACTTCCTCAAGTTTATTGTTGGATATGAGTAAAGGCTGAAAATTTGATTTTATTTTTTGTCGTTTTTGTCTTGTAGACACGTACATGCACTTTGTTTTAATGTCAATTAAAGACATGTGGTTTAGTTGTGTCCATTCAGTAAGTTTATCGATATCTGCTTGAAGCTTAATTGTTAATTCATAGGCATCAGAGTCGTTTTCGTGAAGAGATGTATCATGTGCAAACATTTCGCATTTACATTTAACAAAAACAAGGCAAATCATTAACGTAAATAGTAAACAAAAGAGGTCCTAACAAAGAGCCTTGTGGAACACCATATTTGACAGGCATTAATGTTGACAATTTGTCAGCTACAGCTACTAATTGTTTTTCGGTCACATAAAAAAAAGAGATGAAATACGATTTACGAAGTCTGGAGTCAGTTTGTAAAGTTCAAGTTTACGGCACAACAAAGAATGGTTGATGACATCAAATGCTTTTTCGAGGTCTACGAAGAGAATACCTGCAAATTTATTCTCGTTTATGCTGCAAAGAAGACTGTCTATAAGCTGTATGAGGGCTGTGTGGCAAGAATGATGATGTTTTCGAAAGCCCGACTGACTTTCGTAGAGAAGTTTACTATCAGCGAAATACGAATACAGAGACTAATGCATGTGTTTTTTCGATCGGTTTTGCTGTGGCTGATAAAATGGTCTGTACTTTGATGGGTTTGAAGAATCCCCGGTTTTATACAGAATAATAACTTTAGCTTCCATAAATTTTAGAGGAAAAGTTTTGTTATCTATGCATAAATTGTATAAGTATGTCAACGTATCTGTGATAAAAGGACATGACAACTTCCGTATTTTGTCTCAATACCATCTGAATCACGAGTATTTGATTGGGTTGAAGTAGACAAGGCTTTACTAACATCTAAAACGATCATGGGTTTCAGACTAAATGGAAGACGAATATCCTTAGCATGGATGTTTTGTTCTAAATAATTGAGATCATTTTCACTAGATTTATCATATAATAAGGTTCTATCTACTATATTATTTAGTTGATCTGCAGATATGTATGAGCTCATGTGTTGACGTTTTGACACATGTTTATTAGTTAATATGTTAACTGCTTTCCAGATTTGCCTGGTATCTTTGGTAGAAGTTAACATTTTTTGCTAACGTAAGTACGTTTCAATTTACATTTTAATGACGGCACTTTATTTCTTTGTTTTCTGAATTCTTCATTTGGTCCGAAATTACTCAAATGATTTCTTTTATTAATTTCGGTGTCAATTTCTTTAGTTATCCATGGAGGTTTTGTTTCCTGTTTTAATCCTTTTCTTTATAGAAGGGGCGTGTTTATTATATACAGAGGGTAAACGTATCAATCCAAAATTCAGCTGCTTTATTTGGATCTCTGATTTAATAGACGAGGTCAAATTGTGCTTCAGAAAGGTCAGTAAGAAAATCTTCTTCTTTAAAATGTTTAAAGCTCCTGTAGTAAATAACTTTATGACCTTCTTTTGGAATTTTTGCACGGGTTTTGAACCAAGTAAGGCAAATTGGGTTGTGATCACTACAGCCATAGGGAGGGGAACAAAGTTCGAAAATGGATTGTTTTGCATTTGTGTAAATATGATCTATAACAGTAGCGGAATTTTCAGTTATGCGTGTTGGTCTATCGATTAGTTGTTCTAAATTATGTGATATATAGTTTTGATACCACTTTGATTTTATTTTAACAGATCAATGTTAAAATCTCCTAAAATAATTGTCTCATAGCTTAGAATGGTTACTTCATCCATTATTGCATTAAATCTGTCCTGCTAATCAGTGGTTTCTGATGGTTTCTATAGACAAATCTTATTGCAAGCAGTTGACTATTTTCCATGCTTATTTCAATCCAGACAAATTCAACACTATAATTTTCAAAATTTCTGTGTGTGTGTGTGTGTGTGTGTGTGTGTGTGTGTGTGTGTGTGTGTGTGTGTGTGTGTGTGTGTGTGTGTGTGTCTGTCTGTCTGTCTGTCTGTCCGTCCGTCCATCCATCCGTCTGTGGTGAAAATGTGTTCCACTCGCTCCAAACAAAAAACTACTGGGTCAATCTTTCTGAAAATTTGTAGGTATGTTCATTATAGGACACGGATGATGCCTGCTGCTGTATTATTTTATCGTTATGGCCGTTACTATTGGCCATAATGGCCCATAACGGTTTTCCTTCCTTATGGAATACCTCAGAAAGTATTTAGCCGATGTTTCTGAAAATTTGTAGGTATGCTCCTTATGGGTCAAGGATCATGCCTGATGTGTTATTTTCCCGTTATTGCAGTTATTAATGGCCATAACGGCCAATAATGGTTTTCCTTCTTTATGTAATCTCTGAGAAAGTACTTGGCCGATATTTTTGAAAATTTATAGGCATGTTCATTATGGGTCATGGATGATGCCCAATGTTTTATTTTACAACGGCCATAATGGCCCATGACGATTTTTCTTCTTTATAGAATATCTCAGGAAGTACTTCGCCAATCCTGATGAAAAATTGTAGGTATGTTCATTATGGGTTACGGATGATGCCCGATGCGTTATTTTAACTATTATAGCTGTTACTAACGGCTATAACAGCCCATAACGGGTTTCTTCTTTATGGAATATCTTAGAAAGTACCTGGCTGATCTTTCTGTAAATTTGAAGGTATGTTCATTTAAGGGTCACGGATGATGCCCGATGTTTTATTTTACCGTTAAAGTCGTAACTAACGGCCATAACGGCCCATAACGGTTTTACTTCTTTATGGAATATCTTAGAATGCACTTGGCCAATCTCTCTGAAAATTTGTAGGTATGTTCATTATGG
>JADBJO010016385.1:0-2500 GCA_016801955.1 Conus betulinus | reverse complement strand
ACCGACACTCTGTGTCGTGTGTGTGTGGGATGTGTGTGTGTGTGTTTGTGTGGGTGTTGGTGTGTGGTTGTGGCGTGGTGTGGTGGGGTGTGCGTGCGGCGTGCGTGCGTGCGTGACTTGTGCGTGTGTCTTATGCAGTTATATATAGATATATATATATATATATATATACTCTATATATTATATATATATATATATATATATATATATATAATGTGGATTGGTGTGTGTGTGTGTGTGTGTGTGTGTGTGTGTGTGTGTCTGGTTGTATGTCTGTCTGTCCTGTCTGTCTGTGGTGCTGTCTGTCTGTGTGCGTATGTGTGTGTGATAAAGAGAGCGAGCGAAACAGAAGGCAGACAGACAGAAAGGACAGACAGACAGAAAGAGACCAAAGGGCCGAGGACCCGACGGGAGACAGAGAAACTGAAAGGAACAGAGAAGGATCAGGCTGATAAGACAGAGAGAACCAGAACAGCTTATGCACGCGCACGTCGAGGACACACACACCACCACACACACACAAACACTACCCAGTACCCACACCAAGCATACTCACGAATCTCGATCACATCAAATAGATTTAATACTCCACATCAGTTCCTCCTGAGAAGTACGAAAACACTCTCAAGCTACCAAACTACAACCACGCGCAGCATCACTGCCAAAAAAAAAGACGACACACACACACACACACACCACACCACACACACACACACAAATACGGTTCCTCGAATGAACTTAGATAACAAAAAAAAAAAAAAACAGAAAAAAAAAATTTACTAGGGAGAACACTTCACACCACACAACACAGTGAGTTACAAATCACCGAATTACCAGAACCTGAATGCACAATTAGCCTTTAGTGAGTGCGTTTTGCGTACATGTATATGAATACGAGTGGATGTGCGGTTTTTTTCTTTTTTTTTTTACCCCTCTCCGTTCTTCCCTTCGCCAACACAACGCAAGCCGCAGTGTATAATGCCACTCACTCCAGCAGGGTTGCGTGTTCCCGGTTCTCTCTCTCTCTCTCTCTCATACTCTCCTCTCTCTCCCTCTCTTCTCCTCTCTCTCTCTCTCTCTCCCTCCCCATCTCTCTCTCTCTCTCTCTTCTCTCTCGTGTTCTTCGTTCTACGTAGTGCCTCAGCAAGATGTTGCGCCATGAGTCCCTGTGCACTTGTGATAGAACGGATCGGTTTCGTGAGGTTGTGTGCAATGTAATCTTTTGTTTGTCTCGTTCCGTTTCGGCTTGTTTAAACTGCTGCTGCTGTTGCCGCTCTCCTCGAGTCTCTCATCCTCTCTCCGTTCTCTCTCCTCTCTCTCCACCCTCTCTCTCTCTCTCTCCTTCCTCTCTCCTCTTCTCTTCCCCCCTCTCTCTCCTCTCTCTAGTGTGGTATTGATGACGGTGGTGGTAGTGGTATTGATGGTCGGTCTCGTCGCGTGTGTGTGTGTGTGGTGTGTGTGTGTGTGTGTGTGTGTGTGTGTGTCCTCCTGGTGTGTGTGTCATTTCTGCACAGTGGCTGTGCCCAGAAAACCAGTCAGTTAAATCATCACATTCGACATCCATGGAAAAAAAACAAATCAGCTGGAGCATTTTCGATGTGTTGCTCTTCTGAATCTTCTTTGAAGCACAGTGTTCACCTCATCTGGAATAACTGCACTAAAACCGACCGACCAGGACAGGTATCATCATTTAGTCTTCCTCTGCTTTCACTGGAATTCGCTGTACAAGTTGTACACACTGGACCCACACATAGTTCAACATCCCCAAATTTGCTACCAAACATTCATAATTACACATCGCCTTTTTGAACCCATTCAAGAAGTCCTGATCATTCATATCTCTGGAAATCTTGATCGTAGAAAAAACATTTGTCCAAACAGTTTGACATGGTCAGTCTCTTCTTCTTCTTCGTGTTGTTTTAGTGAAAGTGACGAGTCTATGAGACCTTTACTCTATAACGTCAAATTTCGATTATTATGGTCACTATCAGTGACAACTATCAGTCACACACACACACAACCACACACACACACCACACACACACCACAACACACACACAACACCCACACATATCCCCATTGCCTCCCAACCACAAAACACACACACCACACACACACACGACCCCACACACCCACACACCCACAAAACACACGCAACAACACATGCCCCATGAATGCCCCCAAACCCACACACACAGACACACAACCACACAGACAACACACACACACACACACACCAAACACACACCCACACAAACACACACACACACACCACCACACACGCGGAGACACACACACAGTCAGAGGCAAAATGTCCCTCTTGTATGTTTCATTCATCTCTCTCTCTCTCTGTCTCTCTCTCTCTCCTCCTCTCCACTCGCCTCTCTCTCTCTCTCTTCTCTGTGGTGTGGTGTTTGGGTGTGTGTGTGTGTGTTGTGTGTTTTGTGTCTGTGTGTTGTGTGTGTGTGTGTTTGGTGAGGTAACAGCTGGCATGGATGAA
>JADBJO010016384.1:27500-37500 GCA_016801955.1 Conus betulinus | reverse complement strand
AGCGACGATGTCAATGTGAAAGAGAGAGGCAAAGGGACGAATTTAGATCCAGGTGAGCCATTCACTCCAGTATCAGACCTCATATGAACTGGGGGCTTTAACAAAGCCCATAGAAGTGGTTTTAGTGTCTGTGTACGTAACGACTTTCCAGAACTATGAGAGAGAATGAAAGACAGATTCACATTAAGATGTTTATTCCAATCAAGTCCATAGTCCCATATGAAAGGGGGAAACATTTCACGAGAACTGATCAACAGATAGGCAACATATCACGTTTCATTCAAAATTAACGTGTAGAAAGACCACAGTACAATTAACCTCCGCGACTGAAAGCTTTGAATGTACACAAAAGCAATATGACGAAGTACCTTCTCATTGACTGATGACACTAAAAAAAAAAAAAAAAAAAGTAAAAAGCAAAGAGATGCGCCTCTTCATAGAATTTCCTGGAAATGTGTTTCAAAGGTCGATTACTGAGAACAGGACACTACAAGACAAAATGATCTTCATCTTTATTGGATTCTTTACAAAGCAGACAAAGTTCACGGCAAAAAACACATTTCTGTAGCAGGATACATGCATCTTGATTTCAGAGATGCCCAGTCTAAATCCAAGTTGATACAAACAGCGTTCAACAAGATTTTTTTTTTTTAATTCGTATGCTCGAATACGACTTTCCCTGCTTTTTTTTTTCTTCCTCATCTACTATTGATCAATTTTTGTCTGAGGATTCGCACAATTTTTTAACATTTGTGTATCAGATGCTCAGCTAATTTTGCACATTGAGTCTTCTTCAAATAACATATCATATAGGCTTTTGAAAGGGAGAAAGGGGATGGAGGGGGGAGGCAGGGAGAGAACGAACGAACGTAACTTTAGTTAACCCGGGTAATGAAAACTCTGGAAAGAGAGAGGAGGGTTAGTTACCGCCAAGGACACAGACAAGCAGAGTACAGGACAAGACACTTGTGAGATACACAAATTGCACATGCTTTTTAAAACCCAGCCCTGGGGCAGACAGACAGACAGACAGAGAGAGAGAGAGAGAGAGAGAGAGAGAGAGAGTGGATGAGAGGAGGAGAGAGAGATGTGGGGGGGTGGCAGTTGCAGTTGCAGAGGTGGAAACGTAGACACAGAGACAGACAAAGAGGTTGAGAGAGGAACAAGAATCAGGGCTTCTGGGCATTGATGCAAATGTACCAAGCTTATCAACACAACGGCAGAAATCTACACACTCACACTGCTTGATCAACGGCGAGGTTCTCTCTCTTTCTTTCTTCTTCTTCTTCTTCTTCTTCTTCTTCTTCTTCTTCTTCTTCTTCTTCTTCCCCACCAATTCCATAGGTTCCAGCTGTTGCAGGAGATGTCTGCTGGAGGATAACCTGGCAGCCTGCATTCAAACGGGGCAGTCTGACTCCAGCTACAATTTCGGAATGAGCTATGTACGTATCCTTCGGGGTTAAGTTTCAAAGATAAGACTCAAGACCCCAATCTGGCATTTTAATTGGTGAAGAGCGTTTTTAACATCTAAAGGAATAAACGCGCCCATACTTCGCATTGACAACGTGCAGTATTCGCTATTTTTTTTTTAAAAAAGGTTTTTTGTATTTGTTTTTGTTTTTTTAAGAAAAAGATGAATAAATATACATTAATTTTCCTTCACTTTGATTCCTAGAGGCCTAAATTCTTTTAAAATGAAAGAAAGGAAGAAAGAAGAAAGAAAAGAAAAGGAAGAAGAAGAATCGAGACTACCCCTGAAACATTGATGCAATGTACCCAAATCCTAACAACCAAAATAATATTCTGTATTCCTACATTTCTTTAGGTCTGAACCTCTTGGTATAATGCAATTTCATGTACTACGTTTTCCAAACTGTTCATGACATCTTTTGCGATCTGCTTTGATCATAAGTGTGACTGTGTACTGGTGTGTGCGTGTGCTAGTGTGTGTGTGTGTGTGTGTGTGTGTGTGTGTGTGTGTGTGTGTGTGTGTGTGGGTGCGTGCGGCGTGCGTGCGTGCGTGCGTGCGTGCGTGCGTGCATGCGTGCATGCGTGCGCGTGTGCGTGTGTGTGTGTGTGTGTGTGTGTGTGTGTGTGTGTGTGACATCTTTTGCAATCTGCTTTAATCATTAGTGTGGCTGTGTGCGTGGGCGCCCCGTGTGTGTGTGTGTGCGTGTGTGTGTTTGTTTGCTTGAGTGTGTATGTGTGTGTGTGTGTGTGTGTGTGTGTGTGTGTGTGTGTGTGTGTGTGTGTGTGTGTGTGTGTGTGTGTGTGTCTGTGTGTCTGTGTATTTGTGTGTTTTCCTTGAGGCATTCATCGAAAGTGTTCCTCTTCAACTGGACAGGAAAAACACCACCAAACTCAAAAAAAACAAGTCTGCATGCCAGTTGCATTCTTTCGTCGAGTGCATCCTACGCGCTGTCTCCAATCGTCCTCCTGATTTCTGTCTCCACACCATCACATACATATCGGTACAAACGCAAGCGCCTCAGCTAAATGAGAATTTCCTACTAGATCCGAAATGATACGAATATGAAACCGTCCGGGTGGTGATCCTAGAACACACAGAACTTGCCTCATCTCCCACACCTGACCCCTTCTTTCTCCCCTCCTCCTTTCCACCCAGCTCACCTTTGCCCATACCCCTGTCTCCAGAGACAGACAAGAGTTTCTCTCTGTCCTTCATCCAGACTGCCCCCCCCCCCCCCCCCCTCACCCCGTGCCCCCGCCCACACTCCACTCCATGTAATCAACTCGCTGCTCTTTTCTGATCCATTCTGGGGGATTTCTTGCAAGTCTGGGTGACTGTCCCCTGGGTCATTGTCCGTTTACTCGTCGTCTTTTAAGCCAAGATGGCCTGGGAATGTTGTGGGAACAGACCTTGTCTGGGAAGGTCTGGGGTACCACCACTTCATTCATACTCATCTTGGTAAGATGCCAGAGATCTCGACTGTCTCTGTGGACCAAGCAATTACTTTTTATTTCGGTTTGGTATTTTGAGATAAGCATTCATATCCGCAGTGGTACATCATTCTGCCTAACTAACAGTATGTGTCAGATATCTGACCAGGAGTTATATGTCAGTGAGTTTCCTCCCCATTGGAGATTGTCTCTCCCCATGGAGACTATAAGCTTGCTGAAGGCTCAATTGAGAAGCATTTATTATTCCCCATTCACCCACTCAAGAACATACTGTTATTAGGCAAAAGTATCTACCACTGCGCATATGAATGCTTATCGCCCCTATTTCTTCAATCAAAGACATAAGAGCAAACTTTGTTTATAATTGAATATTTCTTGCAGTCATTGCAACACCAAGCTGCTCTGTAAGTTGCTGGGATGGTGCTTGGTTACTTATCCGTGTGTGTGTGTGTGTGTGTGTGTGTGTGTGTGTGTGTGTGTGTGTCTCATATCACACGTTTCTCTGTATCTGTTTGGTATGTTTACTTCTTGTTTGTGAGCTTACATTTGAATTGCAAACGCTTCTAAAAGCGACGATGATGTCAATGTGAAAGAGAGAGGCAAAGGGACGAATTTAGATCCAGGTGAGCCATTCACTCCAGTATCAGACCCCCATATGAACTGGGGGCTTTAACAAAGCCCATAAAAAGTGGTTTTAGTGTCTGTGTACGTACCGACTTTCCAGAACTATGGGAGAGAATGAAAGACAGGTTCTCATTCAGATGTTTATTCCAATCAAGTCCGAAGTCCCATAAGAAAGGAAGGGAAACATTTTACGAGAACTGATCAACAGATAGGCATCATATCACGTTTCTTTCCAAATTAACATGTAGAAAGACCACAGTACTATTGCCCTCCGCAACTGAAAGCTTTGAATATACACAAAAGCAATATGGCGAAGTACCTTCTCATTGACTGATGACACTAAAAAAAAAAAAAAAAGCAAAAAGCAAAGAGATGCGCCTCTTCATAGAATTCCTGGAAATGTGTTTCAAAGGTCGATTACTGAGAACAGGACACTACAAGACAAAATGATCTTCATCTTTATTGGATTCTTTACAAAGCAGACAAAGTTCACGGCAAAACACAGTTCTGTAGCAGGATACATGCATCTTGATTTCAGAGATGCCCAGTCTAAATCCAAGTTGATACAAACAGCGTTCAACAAGATTTTTTTTTTTTAATTCGTATGCTCGAATACGACTTTCCCTGCTTTTTTTTTTTCTTCCTCATCTACTATTGATCAATTTTTGTCTGAGGATTCGCACAATTTTTTAACATTTGTGTATCAGATGCTCAGCTAATTTTGCACATTGAGTCTTCTTCAAATAACATATCATATAGGCTTTTGAAAGGGAGAAAGGGGATGGAGGGGGGAGGCAGGGAGAGAACGAATGAACGTACCTTTAGTTAACCCGGGTAATGAAAACTCTGGAAAGAGAGGAGGGTTAGTTACCGCCAAGGACACAGACAAGCAGAGTACAGGACAAGACACTTGTGAGATACACAAATTGCACATGCTTTTTAAAACCCAGCCCTGGGGGCAGACAGAGAGAGAGAGAGAGAGAGAGAGAGAGAGATGGTGAGGGAGGTGGACAGGCAGTTGCAGAGGTGGAAACGTAGACACAGAGACAGACAAAGAGGTTTGAGAGGAACAAGAATCAGGGCTTCTGGGCATTGATGCAAATGTACCAAGCTTATCAACACAACGGCAGAAATCTACACACTCACACTGCTTGATCAACGGCGAGGTTCTCTCTCTTATTTTCTTCTTCTTCTTCTTCTTCTTCTTCTTCTTCTTCTTCTTCTTCTTTCTTCTTCCCCCACCAATTCCATAGGTTCCAGCTGTTGCAGGAGATGTCTGCTGGAGGATAACCTGGCTGCCTGCATTCAAACGGGCAGTCTGACTCCAGCTACAACTTCGGAATGAGCTATGTACGTATCCTTCGGGGTTAAGTTTCAAAGATAAGACTCAAGACCCCAATCTGGCATTTTAATTGGTGAAGAGCGTTTTTAACATCTAAAGGAATAAACGCGCCCATACTTCGCATTGACAACGTGCAGTATTCTCTGTTTTCTTTTAAAAAAGGTTTTTGTGTTTTTGTTTTTTAAGTTTAAGAAAAAGATGAATAAATATACATTAATTTTCCTTCACTCTGATTCCTAGAGGCCTAAATTCTTTTAAAATGAAAGAAAAAGAAGAAAAGAAAGAAAAGAAAAAAGAAAAGAAGAAGAAAGAATCGAGACTACGCCTGAAACATTGATGCAATGTAGCCAAATCCTAACAACCAAAATAATATTCTGTATTCCTACATTTCTTTAGGTCTGAACCTCTTGGTATAATGCAATTTCATGTACTACGTTTTCCAAACTGTTCATGACATCTTTTGCGATCTGCTTTGATCATAAGTGTGACTGTGTACTGGTGTGTGCGTGTGCTAGTGTGTGCGTGTGCTAGTGTGTGTGTGTGTGTGTGTGTGTGTGTGTGTGTGTGTGTGCGTGCGTGCGTGCGTGCGTACGTGCGTGCGTGCGTGCGTGCGTGCGTGCGTGCGTGCGTGCGTGCGTGCGTGCGTGTGTGTGTGTGTGTGTGTGTGTGTGTGTGTGTGATATCTTTTGCAATCTGCTTTAATCATTAGTGTGGCTGTGTGCGTGGACGTGTGTGTGTGTGTGTGCGTGTGTGTGTTTGTTTTGCTTGAGTGTGTGTGTATGTGTGTGTGTGTGTGTGTGTGTGTGTGTGTGTGTGTGTGTGTGTGTGTGTGTGTGTGTGTGTGTGTGTGTGTGTGTGTCTGTGTGTCTGTGTATTTGTGTGTTTTCCTTGAGGCATTCATCGAAAGTGTTCCTCTTCAACTGGACAGGAAAAACACCACCAAACTCAAAAAAAAAGTCTCTGCATGCCAGTTGCATTCTTTCGTCGAGTGCATCCTACGCACTGTCTCCAATCGTCCTGATTTCTGTCTCCACACCATCACATACATATCGGTACAAACGCAAGCGCCTCAGCTAAATGAGAATTTCCTACTAGATCCGAAATGATACGAATATGAAACCGTCCGGGTGGTGATCCTAGAACACACAGAACTTGCCTCATCTCCCACACCTGACCCCTTCTTTCTCCCCTCCTCCTTTCCACCCAGCTCACCTTTGCCCATACCCCTGTCTCCAGAGACAGACAAGAGTTTCTCTGTCCTTCATCCAGACTGCCCCCCCCCCCTCACCCCGTGCCCCCGCCCACACTCCACTCCATGTAATCAACTCGCTGCTCTTTTCTGATCCATTCTGGGGGATTTCTTGCAAGTCTGGGTGACTGTCCCCTGGGTCTTCATTGTCCGTTTACTCGTCTTTTAAGCCAAGATGGCCTGGGAATGTTGTGGGAACAGACCTTGTCTGGGAAGGTCTGGGGTACCACCACTTCATTCATACTCATCTTGGTAAGATGCCAGAGATCTCGGCTGTCTCTGTGGACCAAGCAATTACTTTTTATTCGGTTTGGTATTTTGTTGTTGTTGACGTAATCTTCGTTACTCTGCGAGTATATTTTTTTTTACAGGACCTCGAATGTAAAGATGCTACGTGAAATCAAATTAAAATGAATCATCACGCGTTGCTGAAGCGCACCAGATGCCATTTCAGGGGGAAAGGTTTACCACACACGTTGTGAAAGACTGGTTTCCACATCCACGATAACAGGCAGAAAATGATCATATCTATGTCAGTAGATACGTTCTGGGGGATGGGGATCTACAAACTGCACTTTGTGATCACATTGTTACTTTTCGATTCCAGACAGAGTGTAGTAAGATGCACTCAGAAATTAAAACAACAGAGCTAGATGAATGTCTTGTGGACAGCCTGCTGTCAGCAGTGTGAAAAATATTCTGAAGTTGGATATGTTACAAAAGGAAAGTTTGTGGGCCACGGTCAGAGCAGTCTCGTAAAACTGAGTGACTATCCTGGCTTTGTGTGCATTGATTTCAATAGTTATCTGTGTGAAACTCGATATGCGGCTCCAGTCTTCCCAATCGAGCCCATAGCAAACATAACTCTGGGTAGGAGCCAGTCCGGGCAGAAGAATCCTACAACGCAAATGGCTCTGATGGGAATCGAACCCACGACCTGCCGGCCGGGAGACCCCCCACACACACACACACACACACACACACACACTCCCCTCCCTCCCTTCAATAGACCAGCAAGACGAATCGTATGGCTGCAGAACACTCCGCTGACGTCCATTCTCTAAGTCTGCTACTCAAAAACAGGGACAGACGTCTCTGTTTATCACCTAAGCTGAACTGATTGTATCACCTGCAAGCGCCAAGCAGACAAAGAATATAGGCTATGAAACCGTCGGGTTTACATGTATTACAGGGATAATCAAACGCAAAGCAGCCTTTACTTCCGCTATCACAACAGTCCTCTAACACTTTAAAAACCGATCGCCTCTTCATCACAAAAGAAAATACAAGCGGGCTTCCTATTGGCCTCCACCACAATGTCACTTCACCCAGTCAATTTTCCTGTCCTTTTCAGTGGATCCTGAGACTTCTTTTCCACCTGTGAATTAATTGCCTGTACCTTCCGCTTCCTAGGCCAGGAAACCTTGGGCTTCATAAGGAAATAGAGTGATCCTGATTAGGAAGTGACATTCCTCACCAGGACGGACAATCCTGAACCGGAACAAGGCATTCGGACGGACATTCCTGAGCCGGGACGGACATTCTTGAGCCGGGACGGATATTCCTGAGCCGGGACGGACATTCTTGAGCCGGGACGGATATTTCTGAAATGGGACGAACATTCCTGAGCCGGGACGGACATTCTTGAACCAGGACGAACATTCCTGAAATGGGACGAACATTCCTGAGCTGGGATGGACATTTCTGAAATGGGACGAATATTCCTGAGCCGGGACGGACATTTCTGAAATGGGACGAACATTCCTGAACCGGGACGGACATTCCTGAAATAGGCCGAACATTCCTGAGCCGGGACGTACATTTCTGAAATGGGACGGACATTTCTAAGCCAGTATGGACATTTCTGAAATGGGACGGACATTCCTGAAATGTGACGGACATTCATGAAATGGGACGGATATTCCTGAGCCGGGACGGACATTCCTGAACCGGGACGCGCATTCCTGAAGTAAGACGGACATTTCTGAGCCGGTGTCGTATAATATCTGGGAACGCGTTCCCAGATTTACCGCGATATCTGGGAACGCGTTCCCAGGTATCACGGTAAATCTGGGAACGCGTGCGAAAGAAATAAAATGACAAGAAGGCCAAAGATCCAATTGCACCTAAATAAATGTTTCCAACCTTATCTCGAATATCCATTCTTTTTCGTCTTCTTTTCTGCCCTTCTGAGCTCTGAAAGACCACGTTCCGAGATATCACGGGCCTTCCCAGATATCACAGTACATTTTGGGAACGCGTTCCCAAAAAACTCTGTGATATCTGGGAAGCCTTCCTAGATATCACGTTCCCAGATTTCATGCGACACCGGGACGGAATTTCTGAGCCGGGAGGGCATTCATGAGCCGGGACGGACATTCGTGAGCCCGGACGGGCATTCCTGAGCCAGGACTGGCATTCCTGAAATGAGACGGACATTCCTGAGCCGGGACGGGCATTCCTGAGACAGGAGATACATTCCTGAGAAAGGACGGACATTCCTGAGACAATACGGACATTGCTGAGACCAGACGGACATTCCTGAGACAGGACGGACATTCCTGAGACAGGACGGGCATTCCTGAGACAGGACGGACATTTCTGAGACAGGACGGACATTCCTGAGACAGAACGGACATTCCTAAGACAGGACGGGCATTCCTAAGACGGGACGGGCATTCCTGAGACGGGAAGGACATTCCTGAGACGGGACGGACATTCCTAAGACGGGACGGGCATTCCTGAGACAGGATGGACATTCCTAAGACAGGGCCGGCATTCCTGAGACGGGACAGGCTTTCCTGAGACGGGACGGGCTCTCCTGAGACGGGACGGGGGTTCCACTCAATCCATTTTCATTGTGATGAAATCCTATGGGCCTTGACTGGCTGCAAAAAATCGCTGAATGGACTTTTATTTGTTAAAGAGTACTGTCACAGTGAGTGAAAAGAGGGTTTCCTTTTTCTCCATATTTTTTATACTACTAAATGGGAGATGGAATTAAACGTAAATATGTATGTAAGCCTGGGAGAAGGAAATACACATTTATCATGCATAGAGTAGTTTTGGCTGCGGTTGATTTTTTTACCTGGGACGAGTGAGTTAAACAAATATTACAAGCACGCGCGGCACACACACACACACGCACGCACGCACGCACACACACACACACACACACACACACACACACACACACACACACACACACACAAAACACACACACTTACTTTCTTTTTGGATGCCATCACATTGTTCAATTTATTTTACTGATAAAATTGACAGAGTGGCTAAAAGGGAAGCAAATGATCCAACGTCAGAAAAACACACTTTTTTTCCACTATTGTTACAAGAATATTATAACGTATTAGACACGTATGTTTGGGAGCAGTTGATAGCATGGAAACAAATGTTCGTTGTTTGCTATATGAACTTTAAAATCTGTGACATTAAAGCTCCTTCTTTTGTTAAAAAAGTAGCATGTCTCATGTATTGGTGGAAAACTAACGCCTTTATCACTAAGTGTACCAATAACATTGTTTACATCTGTGGACAAAAAATTAGTAATTATCATATTCTATTTTGTTAGGATTTAACACGTTCTGTCACTATACTCTCTCAACATACTGTCAGCCATCACATTGTTCAATTTATTTTACTGATAAAATTGACAGAGTGGCTAAAAGGGAAGCAAATGATCCAACGTCAGAAAACACACTTTTTTTTCCACTATTGTTACAAGAATATTATAACGTATTAGACACGTATGTTTGGGAGCAGTTTGATAGCATGGAAACAAATGTTTCGTTGTTGCTATATGAACTTTAAAATCTGTGACATTAAAGCTCCTTCTTTTGTTAAAAAAA
>JADBJO010016384.1:12500-25000 GCA_016801955.1 Conus betulinus | reverse complement strand
GTGGTGTAGCGTGTATGGACTGGTCCGCACGCAGTGACGCCTCCTTGACGAAACAAACTGAAACTGAGTCATGCAGGTGTCTCATACATCATATGCACGATAGCCGTATCATCGAAACAAGGGCCTGAAAAGTGTGGACACTGAAATGAAGCTGGAATCAGTCGTTTCTGGACGACCCAACCCAGTACTGACGTGCAGCCGATGAGGTTAAAGAAAAGTTTGAAATGTGCTTGAGGGACCAGTTTTAGATACACAGTATCAGCATGTAGATAATGATCGTATCTATGTTAACAAACGCGCCCTGGGGGGAAAGAACTGGAGGGGAGGAAGAAGTAGATGAATAAAACAGCTATTTCTGATGTATAATGTAAGAGAGAGTCGTGTGTGTGTGTGTGTGTGTGTGTGTGTGCGTGCGTGCGTGCGTGCGTGCGTGCGTGCGTGCGTGCGTGCGTGTGTGCGTGCGTGCGTGCGTGCGTGCGTGTGTGTGTGTGTGTGTGTGTGTATGTTTGTGTGTGCGTGCGCGTATGTGTGTGTGCGTGTGTGTGTGTGTGTGTGTGTGTGTGTGTGTGTGTGTGTGTGTGTGTGTGTGTGTGTGTGCGTGTATGTGTGTGTGTGTGTGTGTGTGTGTGTGTGTGTGTGTGTGTGTGTGTGTGTGTGTGTGTACGTGCGTACATGTGGGCGTGCGCGCGCGCCTACGTGGCCGGTTGTGAGGTAAGTGCGGTAAAACATGAGCGTGTACACTTCGATTTGTCGAGTGCTTCAAGCTTTCGTTAGCCCTAGGGTCACGACTGTTTCCAATTGTTGTCTATTTCAAGACATTCAAATAAAAATTTCAAACTAAAACGCATATTTCGCTGTTTTACTTTATATTACTTTTGTACGATAAGGTTATTGACAATAAAAGCAAATACAGTACACACTCTATTACCAAAGATCGTTTTGAAGGCAACAACATGCGGGGTTTGAGTCCATTTGGCGCACAGGCTTCCTCAATTCTTCAGACTTCTGGCATTCCATCACAATATATCCTGGAAGACTTACAACTTACTCTTATCGATAAAAGCCAGGAGTTTCGCGAGATGTCCGAGGGAGGGAAGGAAGACGTGTGAGCGACACGTTGTTGCAGTTGATGAATATTCATCGTGTGAGCCACCCTACTGTTAGACCTGTGGCGGTATTGGAAGGACGACGTTCTGATTCTTATCGTGTGCTCGGGGTGCTCATCGCCCAGATTGAAGACACTTGCATCTGAAGTCTGAACCGCTGGGTTACAAATGGGCATGGTTCACAAATTCTCAAAAAATCGTTATCTTTTTTTCTAGCCATCCGAAGGATATGTGATTTACGTGGTTGTATAGACATCTATCTATGTATGGAGCTGTTTCTGTGTATGTCTTTGTCCGTCTATTTTTATCGTTACTGGGTTACCAGTAGGGTGGCATCTCACAGCAGAACAGTCAGCACACACACTGACAAAAGGAAAAAAAAAAAAAAAAACGATTTATCAGTTTTAATACAGACTACTTTTAATACAAGATGCCATGATTCCTTGCCATGTGTACTGTGATTGCTATTTGATACATCAACAGATTCTCCACCTGACCACTGGTAGGGATACCTGGAAGTTGGAGCACAAATAACAATCATCAGCTTTGGCACCCCACGTTGAGGAATCATTTAATCAAAATCTTCTTTTCATCAATTCGTCAGACTTCTTGCACACTGTAAAATGCTATCTCCGGGAACTTACAACTCGCTTGCTTGTCGAATTACTCCAGATTTTGAGGGGGCTGCGCAAGGGAACAGGCCAAAACGTGAGTGGCATAGAAAGGCGCTTGAACATTCTCCTTGAGAGAGTTCCCACATTGAGATTGGAGGCTGTGAGAGGACGACGATGTTGTGGTCGTTGTTGCAGTCAACGGAGTGAGCCAACTTTTTGCTGCTGAACTGCTATTTTGTCACTGGTATTGATCACAAAGTGTGTTTCTGGTCATGTGAAGCGCCCAAGGTGCCGGCGAAAATATATATATGTGCTGTACTGACAACTGAGGAAAGAACAACGTGACCAAGGAAGGCTTCTCAAGAGATACAGACTCCTTGAAGGCCAGCCTCAGAAGCTACAACATCGACACTGCTTCCTGGGAAGATGTCGCCATTGACAGAACACAGTGGAAGCAACAGTGTACCCAGGGCACAAAGACATCCGAGTGCAACAGAGCAGCCGCCACTCAGGAAAGGAGGAATCGCAGAAAACGGAACCCCTCCTTGCAGGACTCCATTCCATGCGACGTCTGTGGACGACTTTGTGCCTCAGGAACTGGTCTCTTCATTCCCACATGAGGACCCACATCAGCAGATGACCTGTCTGTCTACTCATCCGTCGGACACGACGGGAGAATCCGTCACTGGTCACAAAACGATCAATGCCGACAAGAAATAATTGGTAAGAAGTGAGGAAACAGCGATAAATTGTTTTGCCGTTCTCTTTGTCAATGACAGAACGGTGAGCCAGAGACAAAACAGCGGCTTTCTACGAGTCACTATTTTGTCACCAGTCATCTGATTATGTGTAACAGTTTGCTTTTGTTTGTTTTCCTTTGTTTAATTTTATCAAATATTTGGATCATATTCATTAAATGTGGCATTGCATGCTATAATTAAAAAAAAAACATTTTTACACCTATTAGCCATAAAATGTTAATTTCAAAAGAACTAAACCGGAGCACAGCTCTGTGAGAAAACAAAACTGTCTAATTTGAGAAGTTCATAGGATAATGTGAACCTCTGGCTTGTCTTTGAAGACTGAGTTTTTTTTGTTTTTTTTTTAATTTATTATGCTCAGCTTTTTAGGTTACATGACTGCCTACCTTCCTGCACTGGAAATCTAGTTCCAACATGCTATACGGACCCGTAAGGAGAACATGCATTAAAAAAAAAACCCTGATTTTAATCATTAAAATCAAATGTACTGAACGTTAGATTCAGTTTCATGCGTGCGGACTAGTCTACATACGCTACACCACATTCACTGAGTTTTGAGATCACGCCGCGCATGATTTAAAGCTGATGGAGAAATACATTAATGACTAAGATGAGAGAATTTTTAAAAAGGGTTTCGTGGCCACAACTTGGCAGATGTCTGACCTATGCATTAGTACAACGCGCTGAATATTAGAAATTCCTGAATGTTTTTTTTTTTTTTTCCGGAGCTGGTAAATGATGTAACTCAGACTTGCACCAGAAGAGCAAAACCCGTTTAATCAAAGGTGTTGTAAACAAAACAAAAAAAAGACGCTTTTGCTCGTTACAATGTCAATGGCACCTGTCACCATAAAAACAGATACGTCTGCGGCGGGGCAAGTTTGCTGTCTCTTAGCCATGGGGCAAGACTGCCCCTGGGGTTGTCTTTGTCCCGCAGGCGGGGGGGGGGGGGGGGAGCACGGGGGGGGGGGGGGGGGAGGAGGGGGGCAACATGCTCCATATAGATCATGCACACTGTTCCTTGATACTGCATGACAAAGCGATTCATTTTCTTCAGTCCCCTGGGACTCGGCCCATACTGGGACCAACGTCTTACAACACCGTGCGAGCTGGTCCCTGAACCCTGCGCCACTTGGCCGGCTAGAAGTCAAATTGTGAGTTATTATGCTAACAGGTTATGCCATTCATTGACATCACGATTTTTTTCACACGATTTTGACCCTTGGTTTAGACGCTGAGTTGTTCCTTCAACCGGGTTAGAATATTGTCCGCACGGCTTTGAGTTTTAAAAAAATGGAGGAGGGGGGGGGGGGGGGGGGCTCGGACTCCCCCTAAAGGACAGTTCTTTTTTCATTACTAGAAGGTAAGTTCATCGAACCGGTTGAGCTGTACAGCGTGACGCTAACCTCTGCTAGAAGGTCATGTCTTCCCCCCACATGTTTGCTTGCTTGTGTGTGTGTTTTTGTGTGTTTGGTTGTGTGTTTGTGGGCACGACTACGCAAAAACTACTGCACAGCTTCTAAAGGAAATCAGCTAAAGCTTGAAATGCAGCCCGAGAAAAAACGTTTCAAGTTTAGCGTGGATCCGCCTTAATGATCCGGATTCAGGGATAGATCCGTTGTCCCATGCAAAGTTTATCTAAAGATTTTTGAACTAACTGTAATGAGACATGGTGCATAGACGGTAAGTGGCACACGGACAAACTCGATCAATTATTGTAAAAATTCAAATCTACCGACCAACCCGTCATCCGTTTAACAAGATTATGCCAAAACTACACGCACGCGCGCGCGCATGCATACACACACAGAGACAGAGAGAGAGAGAGAGAGAGAGAGAGAGAGAGAGAGAGACTTGCACACACACACGCAAACATACATACAACACACACACAACCACAAAAAGAAACAAAAGACGCATTATCAACAAACACGGCGACTTACTATAGTTGTGTTGTCACTCCGCCGTCGTGTCGCCTCTCCCCTCCGTGTCGCCGCTGGTCCATCGCCTTATCACCGACAACAACATCGCTGACACTGGGCGTTCATCTTCCACGTGCTCCTTCTTCAAGCCGTGATTCCCTGCAAGTTTTGAGAGAAAAAGATTCATTCTTTCTTTTTCATATTCGTCATGGTTAGGTCCTGTGGGTCGTGGTGGCTATAATGGAGTTCACAATTCCCTTTCATCCAATATTATGTTCTTGTTTAAAAAGAAAAATACTATGCCTCCGAACGAAAGAAGAAAAAGAATTACACGACAAATACGACGCGTGTCGACCTTTTTGGTCTTCTTCAGGCAAGACAAACAACATTCAAGGGAATGATAACGAAGAACGAGCAATCACTGAATCCCCCTCAAATTGGGGCGCAAAAATGGATGTGGAATGAGATCAAAGAGGTCGAAACGCTTCGTGTTTGTCGTGCAGTTTGTTTGTTTGTTCTTTCGTTCGGCGGCAATAGTACTTTTTTCTTTTAAGTTTGTTTCAGACATGCATCCCCCCCCCCCCCCCAAAAAAAAAAAAAAAAAAAAAAAGCTGTGAACCCCAAAAGACGCGACGAACGGCCACACCACACTACACTGTCGATTTAGCTTGACGGCTGCGACCAGAAGCTGGAAATGACGTCACTGTTTGTCACCCAGCGCGCACTGATTGTCTAGCCCGCATGCTTAAAGACGTAGAAGATTGTCTAGTCCGCAAGCTTAAAGACGTAGAAGATTGTCTAGCCCGCCAGCTTACAGACGTAGAAAATTGTCTAGCCCGCCAGCTTAAAGTTGTAGAAGATTGTCTAGCCCGCAAGCTGAAAGACAAAGTAGATTGTCTAGCCCGCAAGCTTAAAGACGTAGAAGATTGTCTAGCCCGCAAGCTTAAAGACAAAGTAGATTGTCTAGCCCGCAAGCTTAAAGATGTAGAAGATTGTCTAGCCCGCCAGCTTACAGACGTAGAAGATTGTCTAGCCCGCAAGCTTACAGACGTAGAAAATGTCTAGCCCGCCAGCTTAAAGATGTAGAAGATTGTCTAGCCCGCAAGCTGAAAGACAAAGTAGATTGTCTAGCCCGCAAGCTTAAAGACGTAGAAGATTGTCTAGCCCGCAAGCTTACAGACGTAGAAGATTGTCTAGCCCGCAAGCTTACAGACGAAGAAGATTGTCTAGCCCGCAAGCTTACAGACGAAGAAGATTGTCTAGTCCGCAAGCTTACAGACGTAGAAGATTGTCTAGCCCGCAAGCTTAACGACGTAGAAGTGGGCCATACAGATCATGAAACTCTCAAGTTTAAACGGTGTTCTGGGATGATGTCAAACAAAAGCTGAACAGTCCGGATCCTTCCGTCCCCTAACCGTTGCCTAGCACCCCAACAACAAATCTGAAAAGTGGTTGTAAAGCACCGCCTAAGAACGTAGACACACGAATCACAAGACAAAACACGACGCCTTTCGACCATTTAGGTCCTCTTCAGGCAAGATACACTACACTATGGACAATAACGAAAAAAAAAAAAAATGAACGACCGAAAGAGCAGCATAAGTTGATAAGGTGAAGTGGTAATTTTGAATGAGGACGATTCTGTATTCTGTGATTTCACACTGTTCGGGAAACTCCCTTGCGCGCTCATTGCCCCTGACATTTTTTCTCTCTTAAAGCCAGGTTCATTTTCGTTGTCCCGAGTTCTGTGTATCTTGCCTGAATAAGGCCTAAGAGGTCGAAACGCGTCATGTTTTGCCTTGTGATTCGTTTGTCTACGTTCTTTGGCAGTGCGTTATCAAAAACTTTTCAAATTTGTTTAGATTTCCGCCTGCAGTCGCCTCACTTTGCGATTACCCCCAACAACAGCTGACCTCTTCTTTATTACCAAGAAAAACACTGAGGGGATTCGTCATAATTACCACTTCACTTTATCAACTTGTGCAGCTCTTCCCGTCCATTCGGTGATTTCTCGCTGTCTGGGAAATTCCCTTGCGCATCTATTGCCCCTTACATCTTTTTTTTCTCTTCAAGGCAGGTATTCACAGGGTCTATCTATCAGGGGGGCAGACTGTGTATGAAGCCAGGGCTGGCATTTCATTCCGTTCACTGCGGATTCATCTTAACAAGATCTCATGCGCCCGGGGAGTGGTTGCAGTGTGCTGTAAGACTTTCCTTTCTTCACGTTGTTTTTGTTCTGTTTTGGTTTTGGGTTTTGTTGTTGTTGTTGTTGTTGTTGTTTTTTGGGGGAGGGGGGGGAACGTAGACGGGGAAGCGGCAGTTTGTATATATATATTTTTTTGTTGTTGTTGATTGACTTCAGCAAATGTTCAGCCATACATTTCTGGGAGTTTTACTATATCATGAATCTTTTCATAAGTAAAATCACTAGATGGAAAAGAAGGCAACACTTTTCTCCAGCCCACAATATTCATAGTGCTGAATGATAAGATGGAACTGGACGTACACGTATGTGTGATAAGCTGGGAGACGGAAATACAGAAGATGACATACTACATTAAGTACGTCTGTGGCCATTGATTTTGACTTGGATGCATCGAACGTGTGGGAGGGGGGGGGGGTAATATAAAGTAAAGTATGACTCTCACGTACGCATGCATGCATATATATATATATATATATATCTGAACAATTAAGTAGTGGGAGAAAACAAGTGCAGGCTGGCAACTCCTCAGTCATTACGGCAACGACCCAGCAAAGATTTGAATTTATAAAAAAAAAAAAATTGAAGTTGAAGAAAATGGGGGAAATATATTATAAACATAAAAAAAAAACCTTCATTAGCTGTCTGAGATAACCATCGTACTCCCTTTCGAAGGCAAATTTATTTGTATTTCCTGCTCCTAGGCCTTTCGTCCGCTGGATCAGATTCACCAGGGAGACACGGCTGATTGTGTCTGCGCTCTTGGTGTCAAACAGAGACACACCACAGTCCATAATTCTGTGGTGTTCTGACCACCAATGGTTCAAAAAAGAATCCAACAGCACCCCCAAAGCAGCCAGCGAAGTGTAGCAAATGGAACAAAACGAAAGTGCGGAGAGGAAAAAAGCCACCGAAAAACCAAAGCACCATGCAAACAATATAAAATGTAGGGGACAATCTTTGAGCCTATGCTTGAGGATCCGTTCAAGGATGCAGGGGAGATCAAAAGATATGGAACAGTCTGAGTGGTCAGCTCTGCTGTTCAATAACCCAAGCACTGTGAGTGGCTAAGAATTGTACAACACACCCTTTACTTGGATCTCCTAAGAGATGCAATCTTCCACTGATTGACCAAACATTATAATGCTGAACAATTAAGTAGTGGGAGAAAACAAGTGCAGGCCGACAACTCCTCAGTCATTACAGCAAGGACCCGGCCATATATATATATATATATATATATATATATACATATATATATGTATGTATGTATGTGTGTATGTGTGTGTGTGTGTGTGTGTGTGTGTGTGTGTGTGTGTGTGTGTGTGTGTGTGTGCGCTACGTACGTACGTACGAACGAACATGGAGGGCTCAGAGATTGACCACAGGCATACATGATTAAAAACGATAATAAACCTAGCCCTAATATCCTCCATTTCCGTAAGGAAGAGTAATAATGTTAACGGTGAAAGGCCATCTCGGTAATAACGTATCACTTTAACAGATAGCCTTGTGTATAACGAGAAGGGGGCAAACAAGGGAATTCTTCTTCCAGTAAGCGCTCTTTATGGTTTAAAGGGTCCTGAATTGACGAATGGCAGGACGAACATGAGGCAGCTGCTTCGCTCTATAAAAGCTCTTCAGCAAGACCCGCGCGTGTGCTTGCACACACACACACACACACACACACACACACACACACACTACATACACACACACACACACACACACACACACACACACATACAACAAACATGCAAACACACACACACACACGCGTGCTCGCGCATGTGCGCACGCACACACACACACGCACACACACACACACATACAAACACACATGCACACACACACACACACACACACACACACACACACACACACACACACACACACACACGCTTTGAATGAATCCTAGCAACCACCACGTCGGCACTGCAGCCGTTTTGTGCACAGTCTTTACCAATTCTTCAGATTCCTGGCACTCCATCACAATGTTCCCCTGCAGACTTACGTTTACTTTTATCGATTTAGCCCAGGAGGTTGCGAGATGCCTGAGGGAACGAGCGACGTGTTGCTTCATCGGATGAACATTCATCTCGTGAATGACCCCACGACTAGGGAAGAGTTTGTGACTCTACAGGATAACGTTCTAATCGTTATAGGATGCTCATAGAGCTAATTACCTAAGGTCATGAGCTTTGTGTGGAAAAGATAACGTTCTAATCGTTATAGGATGCCCATTAGAGCAGACTGCCTAAGTTCATGAGTTTCTGTGGAAACGGTGATCTTCTAATCGTTATAGGATGCTCATAGAGCGGATTACCTAATGTCATGAATTTTCTGTGGAAAGGATAGGGTTCTAATCGTTGTAGAATGCTCTTAGAGCTGATTGCCTGAGTTCAAGAGTTTGTATGGGACGGACAATGTTCTAATCGTTATAAGATGCTCATAGAGCTGACTGCATAAGTTCGTGTGTTTTGTGTGGAAATGATAACGTTCTAATCGTCATTGGATGCTCGTAGAGCTGATTATTTAAGTTCACGAGTTCTGATGGAGAGGATAATGTTCCGATCGTTATAGGATGCTCATAGAGCTGATTACTCAAGGTCATGAGTTTGTGTGAAACGGATAACGTTCTAATCGATGTAGAACACTCGATAGAGCTGACTACCTAAGTTCATGACACTTGCATCTGAATCTCTGAATACCGAGTTACCGAAAGGCAGCGATGAGATTTCGCTGAAGTATGAGCTGCCAAAAGCAATATGATCAATCTGTAGATCTGTGTTTCTGTACGACTGTATATCTATTGATCTAGCTATCGATCTACACACACACGCTCGTGCAAGCACACAGACAGGTAGACAGGCAGACAGACAGACAGATAGCTAGAGAAAGATTAACTGATTGATTGCTTGATTGAGTGATTGACTGACTGATTGATTGATGGATTGACAGATTTGTACATATGTCTTTCAATGTATCTATTACCTAGCAAGGTGGCTACTAACGTGACATCATAAAGCAGAACATTGCACGTGCATCCACAAAGGGACAAATGTTCTCAACATATAATTTCAAATCCAGTCATTGAACATGACCAAGACAAAGGCATGACACCCGCGACGGATGCATTGGCTACCACTTGAAACTTTTATTTTAAAAATCTCCACCTCTCCACCGATCTCTCGAGGAACAGTGACCACCCTGTTTCTCACAGCTGATCTTATTCATGCCACAACGCTCTCTCTCTCTCTCTCTCTCTCTCTCTCTCTCTCTCTCTCTAAAACAATTATACAGACACACAAACGCGCGTGCGCGCCACACACACACACACACACACACACACACACACACACACAGTGGAACACTGATGAAAGTCATCAACAGTAGCACGAATCAGGCAAGTCTTCATCGGCAGTACAGTACATCACCTGCCCCGGCACGTGACACACACACACACACCGTCACTTAGTGACAATGATCAATCAGATTTTTTTTCTGTTCAGAATCAGAGGAGTACGACGCTAACGTGCAGATAGATACTTAACACAGCGCTCCACAGTCAGGGACACAGCAAGAGATTGAGCAAAAGGACACGGAGCAACAGAGCAACGAATGTCCGTGACGTGAGTCAGCCGACACAACACAGGTTATTAAGGTATCTGACCTGTACAACGCTGTTAAACAGTTTTGAACGGTTTTTTTTTTGTTTTTGTTTTTGTTTTGTTTTGTTTTTAAATAACTCCTCCGAACAACATGGACAAATGAATCACAAGACAGAACACGACGTGAACCGCTGTCTGCGGAGATGTTGTTATTGTGTTCTAGCAGACTGACCACAAAATAAACTGTATTGCCTTGATGTGGTTGATGTTATGACGACCTAACTTGTTTGAGACTGATTGTATCTATATGTATATTTTAATTATTGATCCTCCTCCCCCCCCCCTACCCCCCTTCCCACCCCACCCCACCCCCATCCCCGTTCCTCATCTCTCCATGTGAATGGGCGCAAAGTCTAACGCATCTAATCTTTCGTCTATATTCTGTGTGTGTGTGTGTGTGTGTGTGTGTGTGTGTGTGTGTGTGTGTGTATGCGCGCGCGCGCGCGCCTGTGCGAATGCGCGTTTCCATTGAGTAGTACCGCGATGCTTTGCTTACAGAACAGCACGTGCGGCGGTGTGCATTCTGTCAGTGTCAATTATCATTTTGAGATAAGGAAGCTATTCTAAGCTCTCTCCGTGTGTGTGATCGCTGGTGTGTGTGTGCGTGTGTATGTGTGCGTGCGTGCGTGCATGCGTGTGGTGTGTGTGTGTGTGTGCATGTGTGTGTGTGTGCATGCGTGCATGCGTGTGAGTGTGTGTGTGTGTGTGTGCGCGCGCGCGCGTTTGTTGTGTGTGTGTGTGTGTGTGTGTGTGTGTGTGTGTGTGTGTGTGTGTGGTGTGCACAAAGGTTCAAGAGACTCGGGATTTGAATGAAGTGTTATTAACGCTTGACGTTGATGGTGACCCCCCCCCCCCCCCCTCCCCTCCTTCTGACCCCTGCCCTCCGTGCTTTAAGGTCTCGTGTTGAAAATTTGCAATGTGCACATGAGAGACAGTCAGAAAAAGAAAGAGATTCGACTGATAGACTGACACAGAGTCGCACTGGCGCTTGCGAGCGAGCGAGTACACACACACACACACACACACACCACACACACACACACACACACACACACACACACACACACACACACACACACACACACACACACACAGAGACACACACACCTCCCCACCCCACCTCACCTACCTTTGCATCCCTGCCTGCAGAGACAGACAAGAGTTTCGCCATACTTCATCCAGACCGCCACTCCCCATGTCATCAACACCCGCTGCTCTTTTCTGATCTATTCTAGGGTGGTTTCTCTTTTTCAAAGCCAGGGTAACGCCCCCTGGGCCTTCATTGTCCCTTTACTTCTCTTTTCAGCAGCTAGGATGGCCAGGGAGTTTGAAGTTAGTGGCAGACAGAGCCTGAAAAGAACTGGAGGTCCATTTCGTTCGTATTCATCTCGGTGAAATCCCCTGTGGGTCTGGATGACCATAATGGGGGTTAGGAATTACTTTTTTTCTGGTATTACGTACTCTTCGTTGTAGTCTTCCTCACTCAGTCAACAGGTGTCTTTAAATCTGTATGATGATAACAAATCACATGTGTAGCAGTACACAGTAGCAGTAGTATGTGGCGGTGGTGATGATGGTGCTACTTTCATTTTATGTGATATTAGACGAGAGAAAAATATTCGAATGAAATTTGAGAGAAAAACCGACGCGATATTGACGGTGCAAAACCCGATGGGGGTGTAAAGAAAGGTTTGTGTGAACGTGCTTGAAATACCTGTGAGGGATACGATAATCAAGTGTGTAGCCGTATTTATGCTCTGGATGACAAGGAATCATTTGAAGATAGGACACGCTGCTGGTTTTGATGTATAATGCAAGAAAACGCCGTTCACAGACATGTCCGCGCACGCTAAGGTTCGTGTATGTGTGTGTGTGTGTGTGTGTGCGTGTGTGTGTGGCTGTAGAGAAGTAGAGGAAAAACGTGAGCATGTTCACTTCCATTGTTCCGAGTCGTATGTGCGGTAGCTTGTCTAAACACTTGTGATCGTCCCACGGTCACAAAGCTTCCTGAGTATCTTCTGTCTTTTGCAAGCATGACTGCTGCTGGCTAGTTTTGTGGTGACAAAACTGAGCTCGCAGGTTTTTGGTGGCATTCACAACAACAAAACTACACCCTGTAGTAAATGAATGATGATGTCGCTGCTAAGTCTCATGGGCCTGTTGGTGTGTGTAGCAGTAGTATGTGGCGGTGGTGATGATGGTGCTACTTTAATTTTATGTGAT
>JADBJO010016384.1:0-7500 GCA_016801955.1 Conus betulinus | reverse complement strand
AAGGTGCGCGCGCGCTCAGGTGTATTGAAACAAAGATAGAAAGCCATAGCAGACAGACATGAAAAGGCGTGCGCACACACACACTCACATGCACACACCACAAACACACCCACACACGACGCGCGGCGCGCGACGTGCGCGCGCGCGCACACACACAACCACACACACACACACCCACAACACACACACACCACACTCCTTAAGCATTTTTTTTTTTTTTTTTGTAGAGACTGTTCTACCTACTCTGTTTGCCGTCTGTTGGTGATGTAGTCAAGATTTCATCAAACTGATGCTTTCGATATCAATCACGGCCGTCTCTTCTCTCCCTCTCTCTCTCTCGGTCTTCTCCTCTCTCTCTCTCACATCTCTCTCTCTCCTCCTCGTACTCTGTGTGTACGGTCATGTCAATAAAATGTTGTTCGGGGGGGGGTGGGGGGTGCTTGGGGTCGTCCCTCTCTCGGGGTCGTCTCGGGTTCTCTCTCTCTCTCTCCAGTGCGGTGCATCTCTCACCGACTCTCTCCTCTCTCTCCGGGGGTGGCCGGCTGTGGGGGGCTCTCTCGTGGGCGCCTTCTCCCCTCTTCTCCTCTCTCGGTCTCTGCGGCCCACTCCTCCTCCTCACTCCTTCATCTCCTTCCCCCACACGGGGGGGCTCCCGTCCCTCACTTCACTCAGTCTCTTCGCCGGAAGAAAAAGCGGGTCTCCTTCTCGCTCTCTCTTCTTCGTCCCCCGCCTCGGGGGGGGGTCGGGGGGGGGGACTTCAGGGGCTCTCTCCGGGGGGCATCCCTCTCTCTCCCTCCCCCGGCCGGGGGGGGGTCGGGGGGGGGGGGGGGGGGGGGGGTCCCTCTCCCTCAACGCTCGATCGGGGGGTAAAAAAACCTCGCGGCGCTCACATCCACTTCTCCTCCTCCTCTTCTCCCCGCTTCGTCTCCGTCTTGGATCTCCTCTCTCATCCTCTGTACAGTCAATGGTCAATAAAAAAACAAATCAAATACAAAATATCCCCTCGTAGCGTGTCTGACAAGCGTGTCTCCATTCTGTGCTCTCTCTCATTATCCCTGCAAAAAAAAGTGTTTTGTGGTCTTGGGGGTCGTTCGTCTCTCTCTCTCTCTCTCTCTCTGTGTGTGTGGTTGTGTGTGGTGTGTGTGTGTGTTGTGTGTGTCAATGTCCATTGAAAAAAATACAAACACTGAAGGTCGTCTGTGGAGCTCTCTCATCGCGTCTCGGGGTATCGATCTCCGTTCTGCTCTCTCTCTGGGCGCTCTCTTGTGTGTGGTGTGTGTGTGTGTGTGGTTGTGTGTGTGTGTGTGGTGTTGTTGTGGTGTGTGTGTGTGTGTGTGTGTGTGTTTAGCAGGATCAATTCAATTTTTTAAACATACAAACGACTGAAACATCGTCTGGAAGGCTCTCCAGCTCTTCTCTACAGGGGGGGGAGTCTCGAGAGAGGCTCTCTCTCACTCATACGGGGTGGGATCGTCTCGTCTCTCTCTGCTCTCCTCGCGTGCGAGAAGGAATGAGCAGAGAGAGGGACGGCAATCTGGTGAAATATGCGGAAAAAGATATTACTTTTACAGAGCAAAGAGTTCTTCTGGCACTCGCAGAGGGAGCTTAACAGCTTAGAGCACATTAGAGCAGGTTCACAAGGCGTGGGGTTAAAAGGCTTTAGCAGTGTGAGAAAACGACTATTAAATAGAAACGGCAAGGGCTTCTAGTTGTTTTTCCACAACGCAGCTTGTTGTTCCTCCTCAAACACACACCACACACACCCCCACTATATATTATTATAATCTAGTATAATCATAGTAGAGAGGGACGTAGAGAGAGAGCGACAATATACAGAGAGAGAGAGAGAAGAGATAGAGGGGGAGAAGAGAGGTAGAGATGAATAGATAGTATTCCAACTACATGCACACATACAGCAGAGCCATTAAACATACAGAACACACGCACCAGCACCTCGTCCACGCCCCACAGCACACTACACACACACACAACACACACACACCCACACACAGCACACACAAATCCATCCACACACACACACACAGACACTTACAAAACCCAGTGAAGGGAGGGTGGATAGGAAAGAGGTAAGTGGGGGAAACACACGAAAGCACGTAGTACGCGCGTTCCGGTGATACGGCATTTTTTATTTATTTGAGGACTGATGCTACCAGTAAGGTCTTCTGTTGCGCGTCTTGTTGGGTTTTGTAATGTAGTTGAGAGTGCTGCTGGCCATGGTCGCATGTCAAAAGTTCATGCAAGTGATGCCCGAAACATCACGGTCCTCTCGCCCGTCTCTCGTCTCGAAAGATCTCAGGGGTCTCGGAGGTTCTCTCGGTGCTCGTGGATCTAGGGGGCATCTCTGCTTCCCTCTCATCGCTTTCTCTCTCTCATCTCTTTGTCAGGCGTCGAGAGTCCATCCCAAAATACATTCGACCATCCTGAAGTGGTCCTCTTTCTCTCCTCTGCCCTCCCCACCCTCTCTCTCTCTCTCACTCACGCAGCTTCAACCAAGGGAGAGAGTAACACAGAAGCACGTGGTCGGTCGGGGGGTGGGGTCATCGAGTCTCAGGTGCGTCCAGAGTGGAGGGCGGGGTCTCGGGTCCTCGTCTACTATTCTCTGTTGTGGGGGTGTGTGTGTTTGTGTGTGTGTGGTGTTTTGGTGTGTGTGTGGTGCTGTGTTGTGTTGTGTGTGTGGTGTGTGTGTTGTGTGTGTGGTGTGTTTGTACAGGTTATGTCAAGTTAATAAAAATACATTGGACAGAAGCGTCTGAAGCTTTCCTCCCTCCTCCTCTCTCTCTCCTCTCTCTCTCTCGTCTCACTCCCTCTCTCTCTCTCTTTCCTCTCTCTCTCGCTCTCCCTCCTCTCTCTCTGTCCTTCGGACTGGTCTGTCTCTCTTCTGTCTGTCTGTCTGTCTCTCTCTCTCTCTAATCTCTCGGCTCTGTCTTCTGTCTCTCTCCCCATTCTCTCATCTCCGGGGAGGTCTCAAGAGGAAAAAAAAGGAAAAACGGTCGTCGGATGGCGGGAAAGTTCCCTCTCTCTCTCAAAGGGGGGGGTCGGATCAGGGGCGTAATCTCGTCAACCGGGCTGGATAGGGAGCAAGAGAAAAAGCATCTCCTCCCTCATCTCTCTCCGGAAAGAAGAAAAGGGGAGGGGGGGAGAAAAAAGGTCATGCAGGTGTCGGGGTTGCTCTCGGAAGGGGGGGCCATGGGGGGCGGGAAAAGCTAGGGGAACGGAGGGTCGATACCCTCCTCCTCTCTCCATAGGCCGCGAATAGCTGCGGGAGAATAAGGGGGGCAAGGGACATGCGATCGAGTACGGGGCGGAAAAACACGGGTGGGACTTCGGGGTCATCGGGCTGTCAGTGGTGTGTCGGAATTCTGGTATAGGAGGGGGGGAAAAAGAGAGATCAAGCTGCGGGCAGGCTCAGAGAAGGCTGCGTCTGGCTGTGCCTGCGAGATACACGGGTTCGAAACTGCTGTCACAATCGCAAGGGTCGGAAGATGAAATCGTTCAGGGGAAGGATTAGTCGGGAAGGGGGTGGCTAAACGAACGGAAGAGTACTGGCAGGGGTGCTGGTGGTGGGTAGGGAGAAGAAAATCGGTATCACGTCTCTCTCCTCCCTCTCTCTCTCTCTCTCTCCTCTCTCCCTCGTCGTGTACAGTCAATGTCCAATAAAAAAATACATCTGAAGGGCAGTGGTACGTGGTTCTGAGCGATTTGCTTCGCTAAGCTCTGCTGTCTGGTATTTGGGGGGTAGAATTTAAATGCACTGTCCTGTCTGTCTGTCGTCTGTGTCTCCTCTCTCCCTCTCGTGGAGGTACCTCCTCTCCTTCTCTCCCTCCCTTCTCTCTCTCCTCGTATCTCTCTCTCTCTCTCCATCTCTACTCTTCTCTTCTCGTGCGGTAGTTCGGATCCGGCCGCCGGATCTCCGGATCGGGTCGAACTCTACAGGTGCCATAGCGGGAAGAGCGAGTCGGGTGGATGTGATCTGGGTCTTAGGCCATAAGGGGGTATTCCTAGACAATTACTAAACCCTTTTACAAGTTGCCCACACTCTGCTCACGCACTGAATGAACCCCCGAACGATTAAACAGTAAATACTTGGGAGTCATTCGCATCCGGTTTGTATGTGTGTGTTTATGGCTTGGGTTTTTTTAACTGAAGATGCGGACGACAGAGTGCAGTGTACACCGACTAAGACAAGACTGACATTGTCCAGGAAACCCCTGAAGTTAAAAACTCTGCTATGCCCGCTGGAGCCTTAGACGTGTAAATAAGATAACGCACACGGAATAGAACCCACGAAGACGGAAAGGACATTGAGAGCAATAAATAGGTATGCCGTTAGTCCGGAATTTTGGTCTTACAGATGTTGGGGTTGTTAGTATTATTTTAAACTATTCACCTACAGCGCATTCAACGACTGACACTGACATTTGCAAGAAAACCTGCAGATAAAAGACTCTGCTCTTGCAACAATCTGGCAAAGAAATGATAAACAAATAGATAAATAAACCTTCCTGATAGGCGTTCCGCGGTCGGCCGGGACTCGTTAAACAGCTCGATAATCGCCTTTCCAGCATGATGCCATCGTGTCGGGCTTCCTTCGGCATGGTGTGGGCTAACAGCTCCCCTTAATCTCTTGTCATCGCTCTCTCTCCTCCTCCTCCCCAATTTCCACATCCCCCCACCACCCCCCTCCCCCCCCCCCCCCCCCCCCCCCCCCACCACCCCCCCCCCCCCCCCCCCCCCCCCCCACCCCCCCTTATCTACTTCCCCCCCCAACCTTCCCCACAGTCTGTGCCACTTGGCCACCTCCATCACAGCCACCGTCTCTAATTCCCTGCGCCCGTCTCACCCTCACACCACCCCAATCCCCTCGCCCTCCAACTCACTCCCCCCCACCCACCCCCCACCCCCGTCCCACGCACCCCCACACCCGGTCCCAGTTCCGTCCTTCCTTTCACAGCCTCCTCGCCTCCTTCCCCACCACCATCACCCCAACCCCTATCCCCTTTTGTATGCACATATGCAGTACGCGCCCCCGCGTGCGCGGCGCACACACACTACACCAACACACACACACCACACACACACACACACTCTCATCTCTCTCAACACACGCGCGCGCTGCACACACCACACTCATACACAACGCAACAACATACACGCCCATCGACGCAGGCACACAACACAAACACACACAAACAAACACACACACACACACACACTCATACACACCGCAGCGCGCGCGCGCGTACCCACTGTACACACACACACACGCAACCACGACACGCACGCAGCACTGCGCACACACACACACACACCACACACATATACACACACAACTCCGCGAAGGGTCACGCAACGCACGCACGCGGCGCGCCACGCAACGCACGCGCGCACCGCAAGCACACACACACACACACACAACAGGCACTTTTCGTTTTTTCAAGATTCGGTGCACGCACGCACGCATGCACGCAGGCAGGCAGGCACGTAAGCAAAGCGCGCGCACACACACACACACACACACACACACACACACACACCACACAACACCACAGCACTCACGCACGCACGCACGCACGGCACGCACACCACACACACACACACACACACACCAATTTTCAAGCATTTCGGGCAGCAGCCGAATCTTAACCTCGGCAGCTGATCATAAAATGATTTAGTCCGGATACTACACGCAGACCAACTACTCGAATAATTATGGTTCACAGAGCCAGAAAACAATTGGTGAGATTAACCTTCCCATTTCAGCGATGTGGGGCCGGGGGCCGAAAAAAAAATGCGGCTCAGAGGTAAACACACCCACTAATCAGTACGCCACAAGGACGGTCAAGAATGTTCGGAGTATACTTAGAGAGGCATAGTTTGGATGTTTGATGGATGCTTCCTTGCTGTTTTGCAAGTCGATCCCCTCTTTTTTTTTCTTTCTTTGTTGTTGTTGTTGTTGTTCTTGTTCTGTTTTAGGGGGGGGGGGGGGTTCGCTTTTTTTGTTTGTTTGTTTGTTTTTTGTTCTGGGTGTTTTTTATTCATGGTCATCAAGCTTTATACTAGATGGTTCCGAGAGGACACAGATTAAAGGAAATGGAATGGGGCTGTCTAAGGGGAAGTCACTTTCGCCACAGAGATAAGGTCACCGGTGTGTGAGTTTCTCAGGCCTAAAAATTGGCAAGGCAACACAATATAACACAGTGCAAAACAGTACAATACTAATACAAAGATCATACCTACGAAACGAGACAAGAACGACCCTACAACACCTATACTACTACACACGAACGAAACAATTAAATAACAAGATGCAAAGCATAGAAACGTACTCCCAGTTTAGATCTATCTTGAATACGCGTGGTGTAAAAAAAAAGCCACAATCAAAAACTGCGTCTATAATAATAATAATATGATATAATAATTAAAAAGTCAAGTCACATCATTCACATGCGTCATAATGTATTTCGTCATTGAGATAAGAAACTCGGCGAAGTACTCTCAGAGATACTCCATAAAGAAAAAACCGTTTTGGGGTCGTTTATAGCCGTTAGTAACGGCTTTTCTGGTAAAATAAAAGATCGGGCATCATCCGTGACCCAATAACGAACATACCTACAAATCTTCAGAAAGATCGGCCCAGAAGTTTTGTCTGGAGCGAGTGCAACACATTTTGACCACGGACACAGACAGACACACTGACAGCATTTCTTCGTTCCAATTGTAAAGTACTCCCTGTTCTTTAAGAAGGGGAGAACAAAAAGAGAGCGAGTCGGTAGATACTAGTGTCATAGTAAAGGATGACCGTCGAGGGTAATTCCATGACTGCACGTTTTTGATGACGCGTTTTACCTTATGAGCAGAACCACCCTTGAGTTCATGTTTCGGTCTCGCGTTATACATTAGCACACAAATCCTCATGTTTCAAATATTTCAAACATATTTCTTTTTGTAAGTGAGAAAGAAGAAACAAAGGACGGACAGCAGCAGCAGTCATGACCATCTGAGATTTACGTTAAAACCATTTACGTAAACAGAACGACGTAAATTTCCTGACCTGAAAACGTACAGAGCGGAGTGCAAAATTGACAGAGAGGCTAGAACATTCACGGTGATTACTACACAGCAGATTGGAGAACATTTATTAAAATAACCAGGCAGGCAAGCCAGATCGTTCATCACCACAACGTGCATGTCGTATGCGTATGCGTTCGTACACACACCACACACAACATACACGCGCGGCGCGCCACAACACCACACACACACCAAACACACCACACACACAACACACACACACCACACAACACACGCACACCCCTTCACGCATGTCATGAAAGGAAAATAAGGAGAAAGCACGACGCGGAAAGACAGCCTGTTTCTGCTGCTGCTCTCTTTTTTTACCCGTCAGAGTTGCTGTGTTGTGCTAACGCTGCCGCCTCCCGTGTCAAGATTCCATCAACACAATGCATGCAACGTACAACG
>JADBJO010016383.1:64520-76997 GCA_016801955.1 Conus betulinus | reverse complement strand
TTTTTGGCCGACGCGCACCCAATGCTCGCTTGTGCCTAGTCAAGCGATTTTTTTTACACGTTTCCATTGTTTGTGGTTTGCAAGATTATTCTACATGATGTTTGTCCTACTCCGTCTTCGTTATGTGTTCGTTGTTTCACCAGGATATGATGATTTGCGTTACAAAGGGAGTCATTTTATGTCTTTATGGGTTACTCACTTTGTCTTCTTTGCATTGATGGGATGTTTCCATCTATTTGGGATTGTTTATTGTTTGACGGTAACAATGTAAAGTTTTTGTTATTTAAAAATAATGTCTTCATAAAAATTTACCTGAGACATGGACAGTAGTATATTAGTTCTTTCAGTAAATTGTCAAGGGCTGAACAATCCGCAGAAAAGACGGGATGTTTTCCATTGTTTAAGAAATAAGAAATATTCTGTCTATTTTTTACAAGATACGCACTTTGAGAAAAAGATGGAAGATTATGTTTTAGCGGAATGGGGATATCGGGTTTTTTTTTTCAAACCATACATCAGACTCAAGAGGGGTTGCAACACTGTTTAACAATAATTGCGAATTCAAAGTCAAACGTGTAATGAAAGATGCAACTGGAAATTATGTCATGGTATTGATTGAAATGCATAAAAGCAATTTCCTTTTTGTTAACATATATGGCCCCTAACAGAGATGATCCTGGGTTTTATCATACACTGAAAGAAAAGATTGATGGGTTAATACTGAAAATATAAATACTAGCAGGTGATTTGAATCTAGTTCTTGATCCTTCTCGAGATTATGAAAGGAAGCGTAGAGTACAGCCCTGTCATGTAGTCTCAGACCGAAATGGAAATCCGTAGCATCATCTTAATCATCATCATCCTCATTGTCATCGATCAGCATTAAAAAAAAAAAAGTCTCAAATCTGTGGCCCTTCATGCCCTGCTCTCATGGTGACCTCAGTTTCGATGTCCTCTCCACGTCTGTGGCTTTGGTTTGGTTCCGTCGGGGTCACCGGTATCGGCGGGTCCATGGGGGCTGTCGTTGGACGGACGTGGTGGTGCCCTCCGGAGGGAGAGCTCATTCACGCCGGCTCCGCGACTAAGCAATTATTGTCGTCAGTAGGGGGCTTAGTAGGTGGTGTCCTGCGTATGTTAGATCAGAACAGGCGCCACTGAACACCACCGAAGTGACTCGGCAGCAGTGCAGTGTCTCCTCCGGGGGTTGCCTCTTGACGACTTGACGGTGACTGCTCCCTGTGGATTGTCGGTGCCGGGGCTGCGGCGGGGCCGACCGGGCTGTGCTTAAACTAAAATTCAATGACAGTGTAAAGCATAATACCTTTTGGAAGTTCAATTCATCTCTTTTAAAAGATAAAGCATATGTAGATGAAATAAATGATGAAATTAAAAATATTAAAAGAAGAATATGCAGTAAACATAAATGAAAGCAATTTGCGAGATGAAGACTTACAATTTTCTATTTCTGACGACATTTTTCTCGATTTTTTATTGATGAAAATAAGATCAAAAACAATCTCTTATGCTACGATGAAAAAAGAAGAAAATTATGGAAAAAGAAAAACAATTAGAGCAAGATATTTGTAGATTAGAAAAACTTGAGAAAAAGAATGAGGATGATGTTAGAAATATGAATATGAAAAAAGAACAGCTGAAAGAAATTAGAGAAAAACAAATAGAAGGAGTATTATTAAGGTCACGAGCTAGATGGATAGCGGAAGGGGAGAAAGTTAGTAGTTATTTTTGCAATTTAGAAAAGCGGCATTTTGTCAGCAAGAATATGGCTAAGATTATCGATGAACAAGGTAACATTTTAACAAATCAAAAGGATATCCTTCAAGTGGTGCAGAAGTTTTACCAGTCACTCTATACAGAAGACAATGTCCAGGATTATGAAATAAATAACTTAGTGAATAGCATCCCTTGTCTAGATGAAACAGAAGCAAACGATTTAGAGGGAGAGATTACTTTAGAGGAAGCAACGTATGTCCTGAAGAACATGAGTAATAATAAAAGTCCAGGCTCTGACGGTTTCACCACAGAATTTTTCAAGGTTTTCTGGACTAAGATTGGTATATTCGTTGTCAGAGCTTTAAACGCAAGTTTTAGAAAAGAGAAATTGACCTGTGTACAAAAAGAAGGAATTATTACATCTATTCCCAAAGGTGATAAACCAAGACAATACTTAAAAAATTGGAGACCAATTTCACTTTTAAATGTCGTATATAACATTGGATCGTCGTGCATAGCAAATCGGATTAAATCAGTACTACCAAACATTATCAACGACCGCTCATTCCGACACCCGTCCACAGCCACAGCCGGTCGGCCCCGCCGCAGCCCCGGCACCAGGCAATCCACAGGGAGCAGTCAATGTCAAGTCATCAAGAGGCAACCCACCGGAGGAGACACTGCACTGCTGCCGAGTCACTTCAGTGGTGTTCAGTGGCGCCTGTTTCTGATCTAACATACGCAGGACACCACCTACTAAGCCCCCTACTGACGACAATAATTGCTTAGTCGCGGAGCCGGCGTGAGTGAGCTCTCCCTCCGGAGGGCGCCACCACGTCCGTCCAACGACAGCCCCCATGGACTCGCCGATACCGGTGACCCCGACGGAACCAAACCAAGGCCACAGACGTGGAGAGGACATCGAAATTGAGGTCACCATGAGAGCAGGGCATGAAGGGCCACAGAATTTGAGACATTTTTTTTTTTTATGCTGATCGATGAGAATGAGGATGATTAAGATGATGCTACGGATTTCCATTTCGGTCTGAGACTACATGACAGGGCTGTACTCTACGCTTCCTTTCATAATATATCCCGGCGTCAACCAGGCCCGAGAGATACAGACACCTGCAGTGTTGGTCAGGAAATTTGAGCAACACTCTCAGAAACGCATCCATTAAGTGGATGAAACTCGACTGTGTGGTCCCAGTCTTCCCAACTGAGCCCGCAGCAAAACTCAACTCTGGGTAGGAGGAGGGTCGGGGCAGAAAAAACCCACATGACTTCTGATGGGATTCGAACGCACGACCTCCAGCCGGGTAATTATTCAGAAAGACTAGCCGATGTTAAGTTCTTATTTAAGATATGGGTAAAACGCCAGATAACGCCTCTTGGCAGAGTTGCAATTTTAAAATCCATAATTCTGTCAAAACTGACTCATCTGTGGTTACTTCTGCCAAATCCTCCTCATGTCTTTTTTCAAACTTGTCAACAAGTATGTTATCAATTTGTCTGGAATAAAAAAAAAAAAAACGGACAAAATCGGTCGGAAAAAAATAGCTCACAAAAGTGTTAAAATGGTGGTATTGGCCTTCCTGACTTAAGAACATTCGTCACATCTCTTAAATTATCTTGGATTCGCAGGGCTGAAAAATCGGCCCATAAATGGAAAGACATTTTACTTGCTAATTTCCCTAAGTTTCCAATTTTGAACAAATATGGTCCAGAATTAGTTTTCAAAATGTACTTCATATAATCTTTTTTGGAAGGACGTCTTCGATGCTTATAGAACGTTTTTTTTTTTTTTTTTTTTTTTTTTTGTTTTTTTTTTTTTTTTTTTTTACAAACGTACACCAAAAACCTCTGCTGAATTTCCTGCTGAGCCATTTGTTACAACAACCGAATTCAAATAGGAGGAAACAAATATATATTGTGTCTAAAATACTGGATAACAAAGATGTTTTCCATCTCGCTCAGTTTTTGATGAAAATGGAAATTTTCTGTCTCATAGATGTTTTAGGGAAAAGTATAATCTAAACATTAATTTTCTTACTTTTGCTGGCTATAGGTCAGCTATAACTGACTACATAAGAAAATCTAATATTGTTGTTGAAAACAATAAATGTATTAACGTAACACTCTCATTTAAGAAATTGTTTGCCATTCATAAAGGCTGTAGATTATACTATGATGTTATGATTGATATAAATTTACGAGCGAAATGTTATGACAAATGGGATCAGAAAATGTCGATTTGTCATAACTGGAAATTATGTTTCTTGAATGTACATAAAGTTAAAGACATAAAATTGAAATGGTTTCAGTTGAGAATATTGCATAGGTGTCTAGGTACTAATGTTATTTTAAAAGAAATGGGAGTGGCTGATAATGATTAATGTAGTTTTGTGGTTTATGTAAAGATAGTATTGACCATATGCTTTGAAAATATGCTTATGTTCAACAGTTTTGGAATTCTCTTGTTGGTTTAAGTAAAGAAAAATGTGTCAATGCAACGAATATGAAATTAACGGCATCCTTAACATTATTGGGTTTCGATGTGACTATCAATATTGATGAAATTTTGTATGTCATTATATTACTAGCAAAACCATTACGTATACACATGCAAATTAGGAGGAAGCCTTCCACAAACAACATCTTTTTTGAAAAAATTGAACTATAGATATAAAATCGAGCAACATAATGCATATTTAAGTTTATGCTCTATAACCTTTTTTGAAAAATGGCGGACATACAAACCATTATTTTCCCATGTCTAAATGTTCGTGTATTTTGTGTAATAATTATGGCTAGTTATGCTTCTATCATAATATATCACACAATGCTATTATATTAAAGGTCAATCTTTTTCTTTTTCTTTTGAAGTCTTTGCGGTTCACTTTCCCTTTTAGACTTGACACTCCCAAATGTTTCTACAAATGTGTACAGATTCGCGCGCGCGCGCGCTCGCACGTGTGTGTGTGTGTGTGTGTGTGTGTGTGTGTGTGTGTGTGTGTGTGTGTGTGAAAATTCATAAAAGGTTTGAATATGTTCATAAATGTATTTACACCCGTCTTATATTATGTAATTGGACTCACGTTGTGCTACCTTAAATTCTCATCTGGTGATCTGTATTATGTATGTGCATACATGTATGGTTGTTATTGTTGTTGTTATTTTTTTTTTCTTTGTAGTTTATGTATATGTATGTGAATGTCATGTATCTGCATGAAAAATTAAAAAAAAAAAAAAAAAAGTTTTCTGTAAACCTTAAATTTACGAAACATGGAAGACGGACTGTGTGTGTGTGGTGTGGGTGTGTGTGTGTGTGTGTGTGTGTGTGTGTAGAGGGTGTATGTGTGTGTGTGTGGGGGGGGGGGGGGGGGGGGGGGGGCATATGTCTTATCAAAATGGAATTTTTAGCCCTCCGACAAGAGTTACCAGCTGACTTAAATGTATGCTCATTGTTGCTAGAGATCTTTGTCTTTGCTTTTATATTAATGTGTTTTACATATGCACATATGTGCATCTGGAAAACTCACTGTCATACTCTAGGGGTCGTACACGCACATGCACATCTACCCAAAGTACACATACACGCAATCATTCCTCTCACCCAAGGAGCGCCAAATAATAAACAACACAAGAAAGGTTTGTTTTCCCTCCTTTTACGGCAGTACAAATATTATTCATCAAACACCAAGACTTACATAATTTCATTTATACCTCCACTCCACGAGAAGAAAAAAAAAAACAATAACTGCTTCCCCTACAATCAAGGAATTCATAAATATAATGGGGATGAATTAGTATCAATCACCAGCAAAAAAAAAAAAGGGGGGGGGGGGGGTATGTATGACATCATTCGTAAACATCAGGGGGATGCACCAACATCCTTCCTTCGCATCAGGAGGGGGACACATAAAAATCATTCACTATCCAGCCCAAAATACAAAGGGCGTCACTGTCTTTAGGACGGAAGTTCTGGGGTATCCTTCCCCACTCGTGTTTAATCAATGATCACTCCCCTTTAGGAAATATTGGAACATCAGTTCCATTCGGCCACGCCTTTATATATTTCTCACCCAAATGTTTCCACATTCAAAAACTCTTTACAGGAAAGTAGATACACTGCTTCCATATTCCAGGTTTCTTTATAGGAAGATAAACATAAATTTCACTCTCTGGTCACCCTCTTAACCTTGGGGAAGGCCACAGGGGACAGCCATCTCCAGGCTGAATAGGGCGTCGCCTTATACAAAAATATCCTTCTTCTCTGGGACTCACCTCGTTATGGAGAAGTGGCCCGCTACCGACCTGGGCCCGGGGACTTGGTCCGGCACCTCTGGGACCACCTAACGCGACGCAGCCTCGCTCTGGCCTCAGTCCAAGCAAACCCTCCGGCCCACCGACTTCTCCGGCTGGCATGGAGCAAGTGGTTATCAAAATCCAAAAGGGTAAATTCAATAGCGCGCGCAGTGCGCCTAACCAATATCACACAGGTCACAGCCAACAGAATAGCGACGGTGCATGTCACATAACCACCTTTCACTTAAAAACCACAGGGCCAGCCAACCTGCTATCTCAAAACCAATAATTATACGCAAAAAAAACATGTGCATATTACAATCAAACATAACATTGAGCATGACACTCACTTATTGTGCTTTCCTATGGTATTGATAACGGTAATAGTGATTTGAAAAACTGCCTATCTGATGTTTTGCTCAGTATGCCTGATATGTTATATACTACCGACTGGAGTTTGAATAGCGGAATTCTTCTAACATCTGTCAAGAATTTCCTTCCAACAGAAATGCCCTTTTTGTTTACACAATGGTACCTCTGTTGACAGTTGTTCTGAAGACAAGGCATTAGATAGGCATGGCAAACTTACTGTTTAAATATGTGTACAGCATTAGATCTGTGCATTCTATGACCATATGTTTTGGAAATGCACCCATGTCAAATGTTTTTGGAGTAGGTTGATTGATTTAGTAAAAGAGAAATGCACTCACGCACAACAATATACGCCTAACAGAGTATCTCATACTTTTAGGTGTTGACATAACAATCGCAATTGATTACATTTTTTTACTTCATTATTCTTCTAGCAAAACATACCTATAAGTGTAAGTTAGAAAGCAGAGTCTTCCACATGTAGCAGTTTCTTGAAAATGTTGACGTATAGATACAGAATTGAAAAATATAACTCATACTTAACCATGACCCACTGGATTTTCATGCCAGATGGCTTGCTTATGAAGCTTTGATTTCTATATACTAGCTGGTTTAGTTACCGTCTCTGGAACAAGTCTTTCAGCATTAATATATAAATGAGTATGATGCATAATATAACACAATTACTAGACTAATCATATTATCTTTTTCCTTTTTTTATCTTTTGCTGAGGATATCATGTGTGGCCGTTGTATGCTGCTGAATATTTCTGTATAGTGGTACTTAAGAAATAATGTACCCTATGATAATAACATATATTATTTTCACTTGCGGTGACCCAACCCATTCTATTCTTCTTTGCTCGTCTGTCTGTCTGTCTGGCTCGTCTGTTGTCTGTCTGTCTGTCTGTCTATCCGTCTGCCTTTTCCCATATAGTATCTGTGTATGCATGCAGATTATATATCTTGAAATATATGTATATAGAACGTGTTTATATATATTATATATATAGATATGCGTGTGTGTGTGTGTGTGTGTGTGTGTGTGTGTGTTGTGGTGTGTGTGTGTATCACAAATAAACGTAGAGAGCCAGCAAGAACTCTAAAAACGCTCAACCGGGAAGGGAGCGAATTTAGTTTAGTTTTTAAAAAGGATTAAAAAAGGATGATTAAAAAGGATGATAAAAATTTTTATCTCCTTTTTTAATCATATTTTTTAAACTTATATATAGATATATTAATATATATATATATAGGCTTATATATATATATATATATATTATATATTATATATATATATATATGTGTGTGGTGTTGTGTGTGTGTGTGGTTGTGTGTGTGTATACATATATACATCTTTTTTTTTTTTTCTTTTTTCATCAAACGCATGTATACATCTCTTCTGGATAGTAATATTAGAACAATGTATACAGGTTTATGTATATTTCTTATAGCATTGTCAATAAGCAACCATATTATTTTTTTATACATAGACAATGCTGTCCTGAATCTCTCTCTCTGTCCCTCTTTCTCTCTCTCTCTCGCTCTCTCCTTCTGTCACGCTCTCTTTCTTTTTTCATGTGTTGTGTAGTTTGTCTCTTTGTGTATGTTTATTTGTTTTTCATGATTATACCTAACTTTTAGTATGAATGTTGTTGTTTATTTATTTTTCTTGTGTGTTGTTTCTGTTTAAGTATGTGTGTTTTTTTTTCTCTTTGTATGTGGAATAACAATAAAAAACAAAAAATTAAAATATGTTAAAAAAAATGTTAAAAAAAAAAAAAAAAAAAAAAAAAAAGATCTGTGCATTCGGCACGGCGTGTGTGACGGCGATCGTCCAGGTCGTTTCACAAACATTTCAGAGACAGGGGGACACTGTGAATGATTATTTCGTGACTTTCTTTGACATGTTTACCCATGTTGATCAATTGCGTCTCTGTGTGAATGGACGCATTGAATTGAACCATCTACTTCTGATGTTTAACATAAAACTTACTCACTGATGTAAGAAATGGAAAAGGCTTAAAGATGAATACACAACTTATTGATAAGTATACATAGCAGGATGAATATACTAATACCCTTCCATTTGATAAATAGTCAACATGCAGTATTAAATGTTGGAAGAAGCTATAATTCAAATCGATGACGATGTTAACGCCGCTTTCAGTATAGTGAATGTTTGCATAAAATAACAGGCACAATGTATGAGGAAGCAAATGAGAGTAACCGACAATGAAAAACAAATGAGGACTAGTTTGACCATGAATGTTATAAGATGAAAAAAAGACGTGAAGCAACTTCTAGGGAACATTAGACGATAAAGACAGACACGTCTGTTGTAAAGTTCGAAGGAGTGTAAGAGGAAGGATAAACAGTATACGTCTTATTTATTTATTTATTTTTTTTTTTAATACCAGTTTAGTAATTCAGTGGAAGATCAGCAAGTGTTTTGGAAGCACATGCGCAAAAGTATCAGCTAGAAAAAGTTTTATGCATAACAAATATTTCTGTTAACGAATGGCATCAGAATTTAAAAAAAAAAAGGAGAAGATAGAAGAAGGAACTTTCTTGATACTGATAGCAAGGCAGGTGACCTCGACCGTCCAGTCTCAAGGACAGAAGTAGTCTCTGCGATTAAAAAAAAAAAATCAAGAACAAAAAAAGCTGCAGGCCCTGATGGTATCATAGGTGAATTATTGAAAAATGCTAAAAATGCCACAATTGATTTCTTCGTCAGATATTCAATGCATTTTTTTTTTTTTTTTTTTTTTCTTTTTCTTTTTTTTTTTTTTTTTTTAACAAAGGCGTATTCCTGATAACTGGACAGAATCAATTCTATTGCCATTATTTAAGAAAGCCGAAGTTACTAATCCAAGCAATTACAGGGGTATATCACTTTGTGATAATACTTGTAGATTATATAGTTCTATAATATATTTAACTGTAGATTGCAAAGATGGGTCGAACATAATGATAGTACGGTGTGAGTGGTAAGCGGGTTTTAAGAAAGGTTATTCAATGATCGATCAAATGTTCACACTATTGGCTATCACAAAGAAACACATTTTTCATGGAATCGCAAATTGTACGTCGCGTTTCACTGACTTCGAAAAGGCATTTGATTCAGTTTCTAGAAAGTTGTTGTGGCCAATACTTCAAAAGAATGGAATAAAGGGGGTAAGATACATCGATGCATTAAGAGCATGCATGATTGTGTAAAAGCAAAGGCTAGGTATGGTGGAGAGTTTTCAGACTACATATTTTTGTACAAAAGGTGTGAAGCAGGGAGATGCATATAGTCCCTGCGAAGATATGACGCACCACTGTCTCCAGATATAGTTGAATTGTTTATGTTTTTTTTGTTTTTTTTTTTTTTTTTTTTTTTTGTTTTTTATTTTACTGACAGATGACATAGCTTTGTTATCCGAAACCCCAGTTGGCCTACAAACCCAATTGAATAATTGATGTAATACTGCATCTAGACCCCCCAAGTAAAGGTAAATACGAAAAAGAGCAATATTGTCGTGTTTAGAAAAGGTGGGTACGCTGCAGCAAGGGAGAGATGGTCTTTTAATGGGAGCAAAATGGCTGTTATTAACTGTTATAAGTACATTGGTATTTATTTGTCTACCTGACTTAGTTTTGTGGCTGCTTGTAAAGATCTCGCAAGCAGGGCAAGAAATGATTTGTTATTATATATGCAACGGTTGTAATACTTAATAATAATTCATTTGAAGTATTATCGAACAATTTTTATACTCATATACAACCCATTGCTCTCTAAAGGGGCCGAACTGTGGGTATTGGATTCTGCCGCTGTTCACATTGAAATTGTTCATCTGTATGCCCTAATAAAGTTTTTAGGAGTCAATATTAAACACGTAATGAATTAGTGTATGGAGACACCGGACGTTATCTCAGGTACATAAATTTACATATGCAGTGTATTAGATACTGGCTCAAGATTTCTCGGATGAATGATAACAGGTTACCTTTCAAAGCATATAAAATGCTATTTTGGTAAGATTCACGTGGAAAATCCACCTGGCCGTCAGACGTTCATAAGATATCATTTGTAAATGGCTTTGGATTTGTATGGTTGAACAACAAGGGTGTGCGGAAAAATGTGAAGCAAGTATTTCGTCAAAGACTTCATTGATAGCAGACGTTAAAACTGGCTGGCATGAAAACATGGTACAGAAAGGTTTAAATCATCCAATTATTGCGAAATATATCTTTCACTTGATATTGACAGACACATTAAGAATAACATGATGAAGTTCAGATTTGGTGTTTCAGACATTGCAGTCTGATATGCCCACTATGTGAAAAGTCAAATGATGACGAAATACACTTTCTATTCTTATACCCTGCTCTCAGTGGTCTGCGACAGGAATATATTCCATCTAAATACTAAGCAAATCCATGTCAGTTTCGTGCGACTCAGCTAATGTCGAATAAAAATCAAAAGATTGTGAGGAATTTGTGCACATATCTGTACATAGCCTTTAAGAGGCGTGCCGTTGTGCTTTGTAGATAAATGTATTTAAATGCCGATGATATATAAACGCTTATCTTGGTATGAAGGTAATATCTATGTCAGAGATTGCATTTCGTTCACAAGTGTAGCATATTGTAGTTAATGCACTTGTGTACTATGTTGTTGTTGCTGCTATAACTTATGGTATGTTGTATTTTTTTTTTAATGTAATCCCCCTTCAGAAGGGGCTGTGGCCTATCTGAATAAACTTCATTTCCTATTTACTCATAAGAAGCGTGTGATATAGTTTAGAAAATTTACGTTTGAGTTATCTGTTGACTTTCTTTCACTGTCATGCTTATAGGATCAGTGGACACACAGACTCTCTCTCTCTCTCTCTCTCTCTCTCACACACACACACACACACACACACACACCACACACACACATACACACACACACACACACACACACACACACACACACACACACACACACACGTGCGCGCGCGCGCGCGCGCACACACACACACACACACACAGATGGCGGAAAACGGTGAACAACTGAAGATCAGAGTCTTCCGAGGTTTTGAAAGACTGCCCAAGGAAATGACGACACTGACAAGATCAAGAAGTTGGGGCGACCAAACTAACACCACGGCAAGTAACGATGTTACAATGAACAACAAAAGAAGTCTTCATGTTATGAGTTTTCGAAAAAAAAAAAGAAGATTCCATTCTCGAGGAGGAGAATGATCGGCGTGATAAATTTGGCGAACGGATGAAGTACGTTCGCGCGAAGACCAAGAACATTAGGAAAGAAAAGAACAAGCAACTGTAAGTGAAACAAAAGACCTTCACACAGTTATTTCGAATTTGTGTAAACGGATCTCTCTGCTTAAAAGTACAATTGCCATGCAGAACGATCCGTTGCTTAGATTTACCAATACCAGCATGAAAAAGGCAATCGAGACTAGGGCTTCTGCTGTCAAACATCCAAACCCACACAGCTTTTACGAATAATTCACACAGTTTTGGGTCTCGTAGATATGCTGAGGCAATCAAGTTCAATCCGTCAAACACCGACAAGAAAAAACATCGATGGGAGAAGTCAAAACTGACTGTAAAAGACATACCAAACAAGAAACAGAGGAAAATCAATAACGCCGTCGAGAGAAAGATAGATGACGCAAATATCAAACTTGACGTCAAATCGCACCCCGATAAAGTTTGTCATGCCTTGGAACACGAAAAGAATGAACATAATCTCCCTACTATACGATCGTGATGCTGCATGACTCCATTATGAAAGGTTATCAACGGGAACCGATTGGGGTGTCCCTACGACTTCAGTGCAGATCTACACAAGACCTTTTCAATAAAGGACATTCTAGCGCCGCTTGAAGTGGCCTTGTCCTCAACTAAGGAATCAGTGGACGCGATAATTGTTCACTGTGGATTAAATGATGTGAGGAAGTCAGACCCAAAAGTGTGCAGAAAAGGTTTCGTTCAGTGCTTTCAAGATATATCTAGCAAACATTCAAAGACGAAGATCGTGATAAGTAAAAATCGCTCCTGTTCAGTA
>JADBJO010016383.1:54520-57020 GCA_016801955.1 Conus betulinus | reverse complement strand
TTCAGAAATTAACTTAGATCATAGCTGCAAGGACTATAGCCAGCACTGTAGCAAAACGGCATATGTGATGAATTGGATCGATGCGGTGAGTGCTTTCTCTTCTTCTCATCATCGTCACTTTTGTTCTTCTTTGTTTTCGTCCTCATCTTCCCTTCCTTCTTCTCCTCCTCTGTTTTCTTTTCCTACTCCAACCCTTCTTCTTCTTCTTCTTCTTTCTTTCTTTCTTTCTTTCTTCTTCTTCTTCTTCTTCTTCTTTCTTCTTTCTTTTCTTCTTGCTTTCTTTCTTCTTCTTCTTCTTTCTTTCTTTCTTTCTTCTTCTTTTTCTTCTTTTCTTTCTTTCTTCTTTTCTCTTCTCTTTCTTTCTTTCTTCTTTCTTCTTTCTTTCTTTCTTTCTTTCTTTCCTTTCTTTCTTTTTTCTCTTTTCTTTCTTTCTTTCTTCTTCTTCTCTTTCTTTCTTTCTTTCTTTCGTTCTCTTTCTTTCTTTATTTCGGTCTTTCTTCTTCTCCATTGCCTTTTCATTTCCCTTTTCTGCCGCCTCTTTTCTTTTTCTTCTTCTCATTTATCGTCGTCGTCTCCACATCTTCCTCTTTCTGTCTCTGGTTGTTCTTCATTTCCTTTTCTACTTCATCTTCTTGCTCCTCCTCATCTTCTCTGTCTTGTCTTGTTCTTGAACTTGTTCTGAGTGATGTTGTTGTTGTTGTTGTTGTTGTTATGCTTCTTCTCTTCTTCTTCGGCTTCTTCTTCTTCTTCTTTCTTCTCATTTGTCATTGTCATCGTCGTCTTTTCCCTTCTCTTTCTGCTCCTTCTCCACTTAAGAATAAAAATGATGACTGTAGAATTTGGGAGGCAGCTTGTTGCAGAAGACAGTTCGTTTTGTGTTCTGACAAGATTAGAGAAGGTGTTTTCGTGCGAAACCGATGTGTACAATCTCTAGCTTCTGTACGTCACGCACGCTAGAGAGATAATAATATTCAACAACTGAAGACCTGAACATCACCCTGTATCTCTCCTTTCCCTGTGCCAAAGGCAGTCTACCAATGGATGATTACCATGCGGAAATTATAGCCTGTGAAAATGTCGCAGATTCGTTACAAAGACTACTTTAAGTAGTGTTACATCTCCCTATTGTGAGGAAGTTTCTAAAGACACTGTTATTAAGTCTTTGCTAGATCCATTAACTTGTTTGCAACACGTCGTGAGGGTTCTGGTGGTGGGTAACTAACGACATGGCAATAAGACCAACAGAAGACAATCAATAAGACAAGACATCTTGCAAGACGAAAAATGGTCAATGAAAAGTAAGTGTGGTCGACGTTCCCAGGAGAGAACTGACCGACAGGTTCGGAGAATGTCTAAATCACACGCCAAAACAACACAGTCGACTTTTCCAGAGAACTGACTGATAGGTTCGGAGAATGTCTAAATCACACGCCTAAACAACGCAGTAATAAGGGCGTATCTCATTAGTTCATTTGGAGAGGAAAACGGTCAACCCGTGCGTCTGTTTATTATGTACTGAAGAAGTAGTCTGCTCTGTTTAACACGACGCCAGCTGTGCTACCACTGTGCTCAAGTAGAGGAATTTGTCTGATAACAAGAATCGAATAAAACTGAGATAAATTCAGCGATAAGGGTGTCTTAAAGGACAGCTTATTGAAGATGTTTACTGAAAATGACGTAAAGAGACATTGATAGTGGAGACTTGGATCCACACATTTTTTTTTTTTTGATGACAGATTTACTGCGGAAAAAAGTCACAGCTCATACTTATCTTAACTTTGAACCGATTGTCAATGAAAAGATGAGAGTTCATTCTAAACACCCTTGCAAAAAGAAGTTCAGTGTCAAATTTATGTGGGTTTTTGTGTGTGTGTGTGATTTTTTTTTTTTTTTTTTTTTTCTTTTTTAGAAACGGAGAGAGCGATATAAGGGGGATGTTATGACTGCACACTGCGCGACATGAGCAGTGTTAATTTTGTGTGTGTGTGTGTGTGTGTGTGTGTGTGTGTGTGTGTGTGTGTGTGTGTGTGTGTTTGTGTGTGTGTGTGTGTGTGTGGTGTGTGTGGTGTGTGTGTGTGTGTGTCTTTCCGGGCAGACTGTACCTTTTTTATAAAGTAAATACCAAGTTCGCCGTGCTGCTGAAAGATTTATTTTCTGGACAATGTGTATTCTTTGAAAAAATCGGATTGAGAACCATGCGAGTACAATAAAGAAACTACATGTAGCATCCCGCTTTGCTTTGCATGCTTTGCGGAAACCGAAAAAAGAGACTTGAAGAAAGTCTTCAAAATTCTCTTGTTGCGTAAAAACGAAAAAACAAAAGTATTATTGAACCAGCTATGTGTGCAGATGGCAGAAGATAAGAATGTGGTTCCATGCTTGAGCACACTGATGATAATCTTTGCTGCTTATCAAATCCCATTCTGCCTTTCAGAGAACAGGAGGTCATTGTTACGATGAAATGACCAATGCGTAAATACTAACAAAAAAGCTATCAATT
>JADBJO010016383.1:42500-54321 GCA_016801955.1 Conus betulinus | reverse complement strand
GAGATAAGAGGAGAGAGAGAGAGAGAGAGAGAGAAGAGAGAGGCAGATGCAGAGGTTTTTTGTAAAGGCCATAGCCCTTTAGAAAGGGGATGTATAAAGAAAAACGTTTGCATAACCATTTCTAATCATGGGTCAAGCAAGGTATTACAGAACAAATGAACTCCATTTTCTTGAGATTCCTGACATAATGGACAAACAGTCACACGATCGTTTAAATGTCTGTAACGCTGTGAATGTGCATAGATATCGATATACCCAATCTGAACTTGGTTATCATATATTTCAAATGTCTGTCAAAAACCATTGACAAATACCTCGGAACACAATGCATAGCATTTAGCATTCTATATAAATATCAAATCTATTACTGTCTTCAACATGAGAGTCCCACCTCTGCCATCTACAACCAATCAATGTTTGCCGTAAAACACGGACAAAAGCATTTATATCGCCAACACCCCGATTTTCCCATACAAAACCAAATCCATATTCATACAACCTTAGCCTCACATTCGAGACACATTTTTTTCTTACCCCTTGCATCTAACTCCACGAGCATCGTATAGGCTTTATAAGGTAATCTGTGTGGTTCCATTTGTGTTATCCTTAACCAGTAACGAATACATTTAATCACAGATATTATTTAGATAGGATATCTGTTAGTCTCTCCATTATACCAATCATTTGGTGTTCTCATTGAGACACCAAGAAATTTCTTCAGAGCGTTCAAATGAATTTTCTCAATGTGCAGCAAAATCAAAGCCCCATAGCTCAGGACCATATTGTAACATTGGTTGAATTTGAATATCAAAATAATTTCAACAGCAAAGATAGAGATTCATTATCTAACTGTGCCAATTTCCGCAAAATACACTATAAAGCATATTTAGCTCTATTTGCAAGATCTTTACAAGCAAAGGTAAAGCTTAAGCGCGTAGAAAATTAAATACCAAGATATTTATAAGCATTCACTAGGGCATTTCGACTCCATTATATGTCCGCCCTTTCTCTGGCGGCAAGATAACCGCCCTTTCTAAACACATTTATATTACTTTTCGTCATGTTTATTTTTTAGCTGCAATGCAAAAGAAGCTCTTTCTAAACTGTTCAGCTGGGTTTGTAAACCAATTATAGTTTAAGACATTAATACAACATCGTCTGCTAACAAGAGAATGAAAATTTTCAAAAAATAATTTGTAAATGTTGCTCCATGTCGTCCAGAATTGGTAACTTCTAATGTCAGTTCATTAATAAATAAGGAAAACAATATCGGACTGCACACTTCGCCCTTGCTTAACACCAGTCGTGCAGTTTATGCAATCAGTCAAAGACCCACTGCTACTCACTCTAGTTTGACAGAGTCATACATGCTCATGACACTTCCATATGATTTCCCTCTGATTCCATTTTTAAACAAAATACGCCACAAAATACTTCTATTAACAGAATCAGAGGCTTTTTCAAAATCAATAAAAGCAACATATAATTTTGCGATTCAAACAAAATTGTTTTTGCACAAATGCCATTAAAGTAAACATATGATCTATTGTAGAATAGTTCCGCGTAAATCCAGCTTGAAATTCACCAGTGAGGTTCTTATCTTCTACCCAGTCCTGCAACCTTCTGTTGATAACAGCACTGTATAGTTTACTACAAATGTTACACAAAGAAATGCCTCTGTAATTGCTTGGGTTATCCACATCACCTTTCTGGTATAAAGAAAGAACAATAGATTCAGTCCACAGTTCAGGAAACACACCTCTGTCAAACAGAGCATTAAATACAATTTGTGACAAAATCTAACAACACATCAGATTTACATGCTTTGTTTTAACATTTCATTAATGATTCCATCAGGGCCGCTAGCTTTACGATTCTTTAATTTCTTTAAAGCCAGCAGAGTCTCATCTCTTGAAATTGAATGATTTAATGTATCATCACTGGTATTATTGTTATCATTGGTATTATCGTTACCATTGTTATCACTACCGCCTTAATTATTCATAATTACTGATATCTACTTCTTTTTCAAGCAATTTCTGAAGTGCTGAAACCAGTTTTCTGAACTAATATTGTTAGATGGTTTGTTTACTTTTTTGTGGATTTTCCGCATTGAATTCCAGAATTCCTGCTGGTTATTTACAGAAGATACCAGTTTTTCTAAAACATAGCTCGATTAAACTGTTTACGTTTTGTTTTCAGAAGTTGTTTATAGGCACGTCTGGCATTACTATAAGAAACATGATCCTGTGGCAATAAAGTGCGACGATATCTATTTAACAAATTACGGGCCTTTCTCTTACCAGATTTACACTCCACATCATACCAGTCATCATCATAACTATGTCTTACATTTACATTGCTCTGTTTTTTTTTTCATGCTCTCAGCTGCTTCTTTCAAGCAACAGTTAAATATATACAGAGCTTCATTTACATCAACATCAATTACCCTGATCGCCATTTTAACTCTCTGTTGAATCTTAGGGGAGCAAACTATATCACTAAATACATTAGCATACGTCTCATTCCAAACATACTTTTCAATGAAAAGGTTGTAAACATTTCTTTTTGTGTTATTCATGCAGTCATTTGGAACACTGAGGTTCATCAACAAAGGCATATGGTCTGACTCGATTCTTTCTAGCACTTGTAATTTACAGTCATTCGGGAAACTCAAAAACATATCTCGTGACATTAAAAATAATCAATTACACTATTGCCTCTATCAGATATATATGTGTAGCGACCATTCAGCTCGCCCTGACACATACCATTCATGATACACACATTCGAAGCGGTGCACATATTAATTAAACATTTACCATAATTATTCAATACATTATCTTCAGAATGTCTCTTTGTACATACAGGAATACTTACATACCGATCATCAATAGGTAAACCATCATCTTCTAAATCATTTGAAAAGTTTGAAGTTCGACTGTTCAAATCATCACTTAATAAAACATAAACATCATTAAGAGCAAGTATACAATCACTCACAAATTTTTCAAGCATACATATTCCATTTTCAGTGTCAGAATGTGTATAGTACGGTGAGTCAATCGGTGGTACGTAAGCACATATGTAAACGACATCTTTCTTTGCGCAAAACAGAGATTTATCAAGGCATAACAGACCACTTGAACGCCTTTCACGAGCTGTAAGTGTAATGTCAGGTTTGCAAAACGATTTATAACCTAAAAACACAGAATGAAAATGAATGAGAATCTTCCAGGAATGTTTCATCAAAACATATGAAGTCAAAAGAAGAACAAACAAAAGAGACACTTTCTTTATCATGCAATTTAGACAGTAAAACCCACTCAACATCATAGNATTTTCAGAGCAGTTTGGTGTTGCAGTGACTGCAAGAAGTATTGAATTATAAACAAAGCTTGCTCTTATGTCTTAGATTGAAAACATAACGGGAGATAAGCTTTTATATCTGTAGTGGTAGATAATTTTACCTAACTAAGAGCATGTGCTTGAGTGGGTGAATGGGGAATAATAACTGCTTCTCAAAATGAGCCTTCAGCAAGGTATAGTCTCCAAGGGGGAGACAATCTCCAAAGTGGAGGAAACTCAGTAACACATCATAACTTCTGGTCAGATACCGGTGTTTCGAAACCTGATTGTTTCCCCTCAATGACCTCGGAAAGTCCTACCTTGACTCCTCTGCCTTATAGGTCTTAAGCAGAATGCTGTCCCAGAAAAAGGCTGGTGTGCGATACCATAGTATGTTTGTTGAATTTTCAAAAAAAGGAAGCTTTGTTGATAAATCAATATTTCTTGCAGTCATTGCAACACCAAGCTGCTCTGAAAATTGCTGGAATGGTGCTTAGTTACTTACCCTTGGAATTTATTAGTTTATTATATATATATATATATATATATATATATATATATATATATAATGAATAATTATATATAGCGCCTATTCTCGGCTAGAGACCAAGCTCCAAGCGCTTTACAATCAAAACTCGTTTACACAACGGGCTTCCTACCTGGGTAGTGCCGACTGAAGAGCTGCCAGCTGGCGCTTCATTCAGTCGTTTCCCGTGTCATCCAGTCAGTATCGTTCAATATCGTTCACTCATTTTCCTTACCTCCTTCATTCTTTCCACTTCTCAGTCAGGGTGCATGCTATGTGTAACGTGTCATCCATACCAACGGCCAAACTGGCCTACTCTTCCGAATGTTGGTGATGGGATTTAACGTGTGTGCAAGATGTTATGCGAGCGTTCACACACGGAGCCTCGGTTTATAGTCTCATTCGAAGGACTGTATGGGGGGAATGGAGTCAGAACCAATGTTAACTCCGAGGGAAAAAATTCCCCTGTACCGAAACGCCCCGGCGGAGGTTCGAACCCGCAACCCCATGATCACCAAGATTTCGAGTCAGGCGCTCTACCAACTGAGCTATTCCGGCTCCCGCGGGACACTCCATTAAGATATCAAGGGACATATATATGTTTTATTGTTTGAAAGTAATTTTAATTTTCAGTGTCACGTTTGTAACTATAAATATGTATGTCTTAACTTCTAGGGAGCGGTCACAAATGTAATTTCTCTTGTAACGAGAGATAATAAAGTTTTCTGAATCTGAATCTGAATATATATGAATATGATATATATATATATAACATATATACAGAGAGAGAGAGAGAGAGAGAGAGAGAGAGAGAGAGAGAGAGAGAGAGAGAGAGAGAGAGAGAGAGAGAGAGAGAGAGAGACGCATGCATGCACGCGCTCGTAAGCTGATACAGCTGATGAATGTCTTGCTTTTTTTTTTTTTACATTGTCTAGATTTGCCGTCGAATCGATAAGGGTTTCTGACATACCACTTATATAGATATAAAGAAGAAAAAAGAAACACCCAAAGGTGCTGGGGAGGACCCAAAGAAGCACTGCCTTCACCTGCCTTTTCAGCAGTCCTGTACCACCCTTGGAGGCCTGCGCTGTGTTGACGATGGGCACAGGTACGCGCAGGACACTCCATTAAGATATCAAGGGACATAACTGCTCCTGAACAGAGGTAAATCAGACTACAGGATGCAACTCTTAACAGCCTTAAAGTAGCATCCCATGGGTGTACCAGCCCGTATTTCATGACTGCAGAGCCCACCGGCGAAAAACACCACCCTCCAGCTGTCGAGCACATCCCACAGACCCAACCACCCCTGCCCACGGACAGATGAAGACAGTGCCACTCCAGACACAGCCAAGCTTTCGCCATACGGTCTTATGTGCCCTCACAGTCGTGTAATCTACTATTGCATTGGGAAAAAAAAACGCTGCTTGGTTAATGGTGTGTGTGAGCAGAGCTTGAGCTGTACCTGAGACGCATTGGTTTTAAAAACTTCTCTCATACACACTCATCTCTGTTCATTCTTTCGATACAAGTGTAAAGGTCATGTTGCGATTAAATCACCACAAGCATGTGTGTACGTACCCAGGAAGTAGAAGCACACAATTTAATAGGGATAAATTACTTGAACGTGTATATGAAGTCCCACTCAGTCCCACTTACAATGTTCACCCCATCCCATCTTACGTCTTATGTGAGAGTTTGCCTGTGCATAGTGTTTAATTAAAGTCAGTTTGTTGTGTTTCGTGATCTGAAGAGTGGAATTAACACTTACGTTTCTTTCCATCATTGGAGAACGTTCCAGTCATGTATCCTGATGTAACCGGAAGCCGCATTTACTTTACCTAGTAAAAACTTCCACGTTCGAGGCTGATTTTCAGGTCGAGTTCAAATGTTTGTGCACAAACATTATCACTCCACCTGATTTTCGGTATTGCTGTAACAGCTGGGTAAGTTTGGAGACACGCGCTTCGTAGCCACTAAATGTAATGTACGTAATGGTGTCTAAACAAAGTGACGTTCAAGGAAAAAGCGTCGAAAGATAGCATTATGGAAATAATAGTGGCCAGCTCCGCATTTGTCTGTCACATTTCCATTATCATCAAAACATCTCACTGTACCCAAATTCTCAGCAAGATCGCCACCCCAACACTGTTCCACCCGTCTTCCCAAAAAAAAAACTTTACTTGTCAACCTGCCTAAGGTGCACAATGAATTATAAATAAGTTGAAAAAATTCTGACCACTAAGTGAGTGACGTGCATAGTTAATATGATGCCAGAATACTGCTGTCTCAAACGTTGTCCGTATCAGTAATGTTCAAGGCTTATCAATCCATTCACATTGTTTAGTTAAAGTGATTTAAGAAGCACAAAGCTAACGCCGAATCACAGACAAAAAACACAAATTCACAGCTTCGGTAAACTTACACCTGTTGATAAGCAACCAACACTTCCCTTAACCCTTGTTACCTCCGTACTTCCAGGTTGAATGCCTCACCTCCTCCTGACCGTAAGCATGAAGAGTTAAGTGGTCCATACATCCGTCCCGGAGTCCAGACAGAAGTCAGATGGCACATAGCCCGCACATCTGCTTGTACAGCGGCCTGATAAGCAGTCCATCCACCAGCTCATTCACTCATACACCAGAACTTGCATCTTTCGGTCTGGTCGTGGCGGACTCGACCAGAACAGAACTGGATTGTACACAGACTGTAACGTCCTCAGACTTGAATCGATATGTTCGTTTTTTTTTTTTTCTTTCTTTCTTTTAGTGAATCATGCTTTATTTCAAAACAAAATCACAAATTAATATAACGACTACAAAACGATAAGGCGTTAATGACAAACTCATCATCATGATCATCATCATAATGATCCTGGTAATGATTCGTTTTTATTTTTCTTGTATCATTTTTTTTGTTGTTGTTTATTTCAACGGCTGCAGTTCGCTCAAAAAAGCGGAAATTACTTCTGATTTTTAAGAATAATTATGCTTCATACGTTTACGAAGTTTTGAGTGAATTTTGAACATTCATTAAAATGACGGAACAGAGTTTGTAAGCAGTGTGTTAACATTCGGGTCTACTGAGAGCCCCACACTTTGATCTGAACCTGAAAACCTCGAAGACAATGAAGTCTAGAATGCCTAAGGTTAGAGTCAGGGCTAGAAGGTCCCAACGGTGGTTTCCACTAGACTGTGCCAGTGATACCTCAGTGACAATGTATGTGTGCCCCAGAGAGATCATTTCATTGATTGTAACAAGGGAAACACAACGCCGTCGCCTTCCCTGCGCAATGCGGATGTATAGAAAGCTATTGGTCTAAAAGAAAAACAAGATGCAAAGCATATAAACGTATTCCCAGTATATCCTGAGTACGCGTGATATATTGATATATTCCATAAAGAGGAAAAACCGTCTTGGGCTGGTCCAACTGTTAATAATGACTATTCTGGTAAACATCGGCTATCATCTGTGACCTATAATGGACATACTTACAGATTTTCAGAAAGATCCGCCAAGAACTTTCTGAGATTTTCCATAAAGAAGAAAACCATGATGGGCCATTAGTAATGGCTATAGCAGTAAACTTGAACATCGGGCATCATTTGTGACCCATAATGAACATACCTACAAATTTTCAGATATATCGGCCGCGTACTTTCTGAGAATTCCATTAAGAAGAAAAACCGTAAGGGGTCGTTATAGCCGTGGTGAGTAACGGCTAGAACGGTAAAATAAAACATCGGGCATCATCCGTGACTCATAATACCCACAAATTTTCAGAATGATCGGCAAGTACTTTCTCAGATATTCCATAAAAAAGAAAAATAGTTATGGGTTGTTATAGCCCTTAGTAACGCTATAACCGTAAACTAAAACGTCAGGCATGATCCGTGACCCATGATGAACATACCTACAAATTTCCAGAAAGATCGACAAAGTCCTTTCTGAGATATTCCATAAAGAAGAAAAACTGTTATGGGCCGTAATAGCCACTAGTTACGGCTATAACGGTAAACTAAAACATTTGGCATCATCCGTAACCCATGATGAACATACCTGCTAATTTTCACAAAGATCTGCCAAGTACTTTCGGAGATATTCCATAAAGAAGAAAAAAAAACCTTACAGGCCATTACAGCCGTCAGTAACGGCTATAACGTGGTAAACTAAAACATCGGGCATCATCCGTGACCCATAATGAACATGCCTGCTAATTTCACAAAGATTCGCCAGGTACTTTCTGAGATATTCCATGAAGAAAAAAAAACCGTTACAGGCCGTTACAGCCGATAGTTACGGTATAACTGTATAGTAAAACATCGGACATTATTCGTTATCCATAATGAACATACCTACAAATTTTCAGAGAGATCGGCCAAGTACTTTCTGAGATATTCAATAAAGAAGTAAAACCGTTACAGGCCGTTACAGCCGTCAGTAACGGCTATAACGGGGTAAACTAAAATATCGGGCATCATCCGTGACCCATAATGAACATACCTGCTAATTTTCACAAAGATCGGCAAGTACTTTCGGAGATATTCCATAAAGAAGAAAACCCGTTACAGGCCGTTACAGCCGTTAGTAATGGATATAACGGCAAACTAAAACATTGGGCATCATCCCTGATCCATAATGAACATACCTGTTAATTTTCACATAGATCGACCTAGTACTTTCGGAGATATTCCATGAAGAAGAAAATCCGTTACAGGCCGTTAGAAACGGCTATAACGGTAAATAAAAACATCGGGCATTATTCATGACCCATAATGAACATACCTGCTAATTTTCACAAAGATCGGCCCAGTACTTTCTGAGATATTCCATGAAGAAGAAGAACCGTTACAGGCCGCTACAGCCGTTATTAACGGCTATAATGGTAAACTAAGAAATCAGGCATTAATCGGGACCCATTATAACATACCTACAAATTTTCAGAAAGATCCGCCAACTACTTTCTCAAAACATTCCATAAAGAAGGAAAACCCTTACGGTTAGTAACAGCTATAACGGGTAAACTAAAACATCGGGCATCATCGGTGACCCATAATGAACATACCTACTAATTTTCACAAAGATCGGGCATGTACTTTCGGAGATATTCCATAAAGAAGAAAAACCGTTACAGGCCATTACAGCCATTGGTAATGGCTATAACGGTAAACTAAAACACCGGGCATTATTCGTTACCCATAATGAAAATACCTACAAATTTTCAGAAAGATCGGCCAAGTACTTCCTGAGATATTCCATAAAGAGAAGAAAAAGCGTTACATGCCGTTATAGCCGTTAGTAACGGCTATTACGGGGTAAACTAAAACATTGGGCATTATCTGAGACCCATAATGAACATACCTGCTAATTTTCACAAAGATCGACCAAGTACTTTCGGAGATATTCCACAAAGAAGAAAAACCGTTACAGGCCGTTACAGCCGTTAGTAACAGCTATAACAGTAAAGTAAAACATCGGTCATTATTCGTGACCCATAATGAAAATACCTGCTAATTTTCACAAAGATCGGCTACGTACTTTCTGAGATATTCCATAAAGAAGAAAAAGCGTCACAAGCCGTTAGAGCCGTTAGTAACAGCTATAACGGTGTAAACTAAAACATCTGGCATCATCTGAGACCCATAATGAACACACCTGCTAATTTTCACACAGATCGGCCAAGTACGTTCGGAGCTATTCCATAAAGAAGAAAAGCCGTTACAGGCCGTTATATCTGTAAGTAATGGCTATAACGGTAAACTAAAACATCGGGCATTATTCATGACCCACAATAAACATACCTCCACATTTTCAGAAAGATTGGCCAAGTACTTTTTGAGATATTCCATAAAGAAAAAAAAAACCAGTACAAGCCGATACAGCCATTACTAACGGCTATAACGGGGCAAACTATAACATCGGGCATCATCCGTGACCCATAATGTTCATACTGCTGATTTTCACAAAGGTCGGCCAAGTACTTTGAGATATTCCATAAAGAAGGAAAACCGTTATAGGCCGTAACAGCCGTTAGTGACGGCTATAACAGTAAACTAAAACATTGGGCATCATCCCTGACCTATAATGACATACCTACAAATTTTCAGAAAGATCGGCCCGGTTGTTTTGTCTGGAGCGAGTGGAACACATTTTGACCATGAACGGATGGACGGACAGACAGACACACACAGACAGCATTTCTTTGTTTCTATTCTAAAGTACTCCCTGTTCTATAAGAACTGGGAGTACAAAAAGCAATGTAATTATTTTCTGATTACTTCACACACACACACACACACACACACACACACACACACACACACACACACACACAGAGAGAGAGAGAGAGAGAGAGAGAGAGAGAGAGAGAGAGAGAGATTTTGGTCGTTTTCTTACTGGATTAGTAACCACAGGGAAAACATGTACATAACGTGATCTGAATCCATTATGTTCAGAAAACCATACCTAAAAGGCATCATAGCACTTTTAATTCTTTAATGTTATTTATGAATAAAAGCAAGGATCGCCACACATTTCTGTTTGAATGCATCAGTGTCCTTTTTTTCCAGACCTCATTTGTCCTGTAAACAGCGCTCTTAGTGTCTGCCTATAGCGAGATCCCATAACGTAATAGACAAAAATATTGAAACTGGAGTTGACATGAAAGAACATTTCACCGATACTCAAACTGGTCAGATAAAAGTTTTGGTTACGTCGACCAGCATTCATTTCGGGGAAAAAACAACCAGGTGAGTCTGGCTGCAGCAATGGGGAAGACACAGACAATGAACAGGATGGAAGTACCAACCAGCATCTTGGTGAGGGCCACTTCACGTGGAGAGATGGAGGAGGATGTTCCTGCTCTCCATGTCACAATCTGACGAAGCTTCACAGTGGTAACTAATGTTGTCACCAGCACGACAGTCATCACTAACCCAGGCAAACCAAGACCAAACACAGAGCCATTCAAGTGATCCAAAAAACTGTTGGTGGGTTTTGTAAAAGTCACCAGCAACTAATGTCTTCACAACAACACCGGACACTGGATCATACACACAGCTTATGCGGTATCGGAATGCCACTATAAAAAACAGACCAACCACCAGTACATTTAGGACAATAATGACCACAGCCATTGTTCTCGTACGAAGAATGGCTTGAACTTTCAGTGGATTGAGGACACAGAGGCATCTTTCACTGGCAATGATAGCAGAAAGAACTTGAGAAACGTAACCAAATCCTGCTAATCCTACCAAGTGGTGTTCATTAAGAAAGTCATTATTGGTCCGAATCTTTCTGTCGTAGTGAATTGCAAGTGCAGTTGTTCACCTTGGAGACACATTGATGTCATCAAGTACATTTCATCAGCGAAAGACAAAGCAAAGAGACACAGGTTAACACGATCCTTGAGGCCTTGTTTGTAGAACACTGCCATGTTGATGACGTTACCTGGTCCACCAATCAGAAACAGGAACCCCAGAATGTTTGTTTTAACTTTGCGCGAAATGGTTTTTCAACGTCCACGCTCACTATATTGTCAGGATTGTCCCATGGTAAAAACTCCATCTCACTGAAAACAACTTTGACACAGCCATCATGAAGCGAAGCATTAGATGCAGCTGTTGGCGCATGGTTGTGGAATGGTGTAGTATCATTCTGGATCACCGAATCCCCAATGTTCATCATTATTAACTGCTTCACGTCACAGATTCTGATCTGCTTCTTTCCTTAAAGCACACATTGACTCTGGAGTTTCATCCCGTTATCAACACACACACACACACACACACACACACACACACACACACCAGGCCTATAAATCATCTGAATCTGAATCTGAATCTCTCTCTCTCTCTCTCTCTCTCTCTCTCTCTCTCTCTCTCTCTCTGCGTATGTGCGAGTCTATGTGTGTGTAACTTGTTTTTTCTCGGTCCTCTGTGTGTGTGT
>JADBJO010016383.1:17500-30000 GCA_016801955.1 Conus betulinus | reverse complement strand
TCTTGCTCTTTCTGTCTCTTTGTTCTCTGTCTTTGTACTTGTTTCTTGATCTTGTTGTTTGATTGTCTTGTTGTTGTTGTTGTTGTTGTTGTTGTTGTTGTTTTCTTCTTATGCTTCTTCTTCTTCTTCTTCTTCTTCTCATTTGTCATTGTCATCGTCGTCTTTTCCCTTCTCTTTCTGCTCCTTCCTCCACTTAAGAATAAAAATGATGACTGTAGAATTTGGGAGGCAGCTTGTTGCAGAAGACAGTTCGTTTTTGTGTTCTGACAAGATTAGAGAAGGTATGTTTCGTGCGAAACCCGATGTGTACAATCTCTAGCTTCTGTACGTCACGCACGCTTAGAGAGATAATAATATTCAACAACTGAAGACCTGAACATCACCCTGTATCTCTCCTTTCCCTGTGCCAAGGGCAGTCTACCAATGGATGATTAACCACTGCGGAAATTATAGCCTGTGAAAATGTCGCAGATTCGTTACAAAGACTACTTTAAGTAGTGTTACATCTCCCTATTGTGAGGAGTTTCTAAAGACACTGTTATTAAGTCTTTGCTAGATCCATTAACTTGTTTGCAACACGTCGTGAGGGTTCTGGTGGTGGGTAACTAACGACATGGCAATAAGACCAACAGAAGACAATCAATAAGACAAGACATCTTGCAAGACGAAAATGGTCAATGAAAAGTAAGTGTGGTCGACGTTCCCAGAGAACTGACCGACAGGTTCGGAGAATGTCTAAATCACACGCCGAAACAACACAGTCGACTTTTCCAGAGAACTGACCGATAGGTTCGGAGAATGTCTAAATCACACGCCTAAACAACGCAGTAATAAGGGCGTATCTCATTAGTTCATTTGGAGAGAAAAACGGTCAACCCGTGCGTCTGTTTATTATGTACTGAAGTAGTCTGCTCTGTTTAACACGACGACAGCTGTGCTACCACTGTGCTCAAGTAGAGGAATTTGTCTGATAACAAGAATCGAATAAAACTGAGAGAAATTCAGCGATAAGGGTGTCTTAAAGGACAGTTTATTGAAGATGTTACTGAAATGACGTAAAGAGACATTGATAGTGGAGACTTGGATCCACCACATTTTTTTTTTTTTGGATGACAGATTTACTGCGGAAAAAAAAGTCACAGCTCATACTTATCTTAACTTTGAACCGATTGTCAATGAAAAGATGAGAGTTCATTCTAAACAACCTTGCAAAAAGAAGTTCAGTGTCAAATTTATGTGGGTTTTTGTGTGTGTGTGTGATTTTTTTTTTTTTTTTTTTTTTTTAGAAACGGAGAGAGCGATATAAGGGGGATGTTATGACTGCACACTGCGCGAATGAGCAGTGTTAATTTGTGTGTGTGTGTGTGTGTGTGTGTGTGTGTGTGTGTGGTGTGTGTGTGTGTGTGTGTGTGTGTGTGTGTGTGTGTGTTTCTTTCCGGGCAGACTGTACCTTTTATAAAGTAAATACCAAGTTCGCCGTGCTGCTGAAAGATTTATTTTCTTGGACAATGTGTATTCTTGAAAAAAGATCGGATTTGAGAACCATGCGAGTACAATAAAGAAACTACATGTAGCATCCCGCTTTGCTTTGCATGCTTTGCGGAAACCGAAAAAAGAGACTTGAAGAAAGTCTTCAAAAATTCTCTTGTTGCGTAAAACGAAAAAAACAAAAAAGTATTATTGAACCAGCTATGTTGCAGATGGCAGAAGATAAGAATGTGGTTCCATGCTTGAGCACACTGATGATAAATCTTGCATGCTTATCAAATCCCGTTCTGCCTTTCAGAGAACAGGAGGTCATTGTATACCGATGAAATGAACAATGCGTAAATACTAACAAAAAGCTATCAATTTTCAACCTCGGAATTCTAGCAGACGAACAGAGAGAGAGAGAGAGAGAGAGAGAGAGAGAGAGAGAGAGAGAGAGAGAGAGAGAGAGAGAGAGAGAGAGAGAGAGGCAGATGCAGATGTTTATTTGTAAAGGCCATAGCCCCTTAGAAGGGGGATACATATAAAAGAACTTTGCATAATCCATTTCTAATCAGGGGTGCAAACAAAGGTATTACAGAATTTCTTCGTTTAAACCCTCTGTAAAAATACACAGCAAGCTGCTTCACTATTTCATCATTTGTCGATAACATCAACAAAATGATCTGAATATTGAAGGATGCATATAGTATCTGGATGGAATACACCGTTGTCTAAGAGCACTTAGTCCTGGGCATGAAAGAACAAAATGAACTCCATTTTCTTGAGATTCCTGACATAATGGACAAACAGTCACACGATCGTTTAAATGTCTGTAACGCTGTGAATGTGCATAGATATCTGATATACCAAATCTGAACTTGGTTATCATATATTTCAAATGTCTGTCAAAAACCATTGACAAATACCTCGGAACACAATGCATAGCATTTAGCATTCTATAAATATCAAATCTATTACTGTCTTCAACATGAGAGTCCCACCTCTGCCATCTACAACCAATCAATGTTTGCCGTAAAACACGGACAAAAGCATTTATATCGCCAACACCCCGATTTTCCCATACAAAACCAAATCCATATTCATACAACCTTAGCCTCACATTCGAGACACATTTTTTTCTTACCCCTTGCATCTAACTCCACGAGCATCGTATAGGCTTTATAAGGTAATCTGTGTGGTTCCATTTGTGTTATCCTTAACCAGTAACGAATACATTTAATCACAGATATTATTTAGATAGTATATCTGTTAGTCTCTCCATATACCAAATCATTTGGTGTTCTCATTGAGACACCAAGAAATTTTTCAGAGCGTTCAAATGAATTTTCTCAATGTGCAGCAAAATCAAAGCCCCATAGCTCAGGACCATATTGTAACATTGGTTGAATTTGAATATCAAAAATAATTTCAACAGCAAAGATAGAGATTCATTATCTAACTGTGCCAATCCGCAAAATACACTATAAAGCATATTTAGCTCTATTTGCAAGATCTTTACAAGCAAAGGTAAAGCTTAAGCGCGTAGAAAAAATTAAATACCAAGATATTTATAAGCATTCACTAGGGCATTTCGACTCCATTATATGTCCGCCTTTCTCTGGCGGCAAGATAACCGCCCTTTCTAAACACATTTATATTACTTTTCGTCATGTTATATTTTTAGCTGCAATGCAAAAGAAGCTCTTTCTAAACTGTTCAGCTGGGTTTGTAAACCAATTATAGTTTAAGACATTAATACAACATCGTCTGCTAACAAGAGAATGAAAATTTTCAAAAAATAATTTGTAAATGTTGCTCCATGTCGTCCAGAATTGGTAACTTCTAATGTCAGTTCATTAATAAATAAGGAAAACAATATCGGACTGCACACTTCGCCTTGCTTAACACCAGTCGTGCAGTTTATGCAATCAGTCAAAGACCCACTGCTACTCACTCTAGTTTGACAGAGTCATACATGCTCATGACACTTCCATATGATTTCCCTCTGATTCCATTTTTAAAACAAAATACGCCACAAAATACTTCTATTAACAGAATCAGAGGCTTTTTCAAAATCAATAAAAGCACATATAATTTGCGATTCAAACAAAATTGTTTTTGCACAAATGCCATTAAAGTAAACATATGATCTATTGTAGAATAGTTCCGCGTAAATCCAGCTTGAAATTCACCAGTGAGGTTCTTATCTTCTACCCAGTCCTGCAACCTTCTGTTGATAACAGCACTGTATAGTTTACTACAAATGTTACACAAAGAAATGCCTCTGTAATTGCTTGGGTTATCCACATCACCTTTCTGGTATAAAGAAAGAACAATAGATTCAGTCCACAGTTCAGGAAACACACCTCTGTCAAACAGAGCATTAAATACAATTTGTGACAAAAATCTAACAAACACATCAGATTTACATGCTTTGTTTAACATTTCATTAATGATTCCATCAGGGGGGCCGCTAGCTTTACGATTCTTTAATTTCTTTAAAGCCAGCAGAGTCTCATCTCTTGAAATTGAATGATTTAATGTATCATCACTGGTATTATTGTTATCATTGGTATTATCGTTACCATTGTTATCACTACCGCCTTAATTATTCATAATATTACTGATATCTACTTCTTTTTCAAGCAATTTCTGAAGTGCTGAAACCAGTTTTCTGAACTAATATTGTTAGATGGTTGTTTACTTTTTTTGTGGATTTTCCGCATTGAATTCCAGAATTCCTGCTGGTTATTTACAGAAGATACCAGTTTTCTAAAACATAGCTCGATTAAAACTGTTTACGTTTGTTTTCAGAAGTTGTTTATAGGCACGTCTGGCATTACTATAAGAAACATGATCCTGTGGCAATAAAGTGCGACGATATCTATTTAACAAATTACGGGCCTTTCTCTTACCAGATTTACACTCCACATCATACCAGTCATCATCATAACTATGTCTTACATTTACATTGCTCTGTTTTTTTCATGCTCTCAGCTGCTTCTTTCAAGCAACAGTTAAATATATACAGAGCTTCATTACATCAACATCAATTACCCTGATCGCCATTTTAACTCTCTGTTGAATCTTAGGGGAGCAAACTATATCACTAAATACATTAGCATACGTCTCATTCCAAACATACTTTTCAATGAAAAGGTTGTAAACATTTCTTTTTGTGTTATTCATGCAGTCATTTGGAACACTGAGGTTCATCAACAAAGGCATATGGTCTGACTCGATTCTTTCTAGCACTTGTAATTTACAGTCATTCGGGAAACTCAAAAACATATCTCGTGACATTAAAAAATAATCAATTACACTATTGCCTCTATCAGATATATATGTGTAGCGACCATTCAGCTCGCCCTGACACATACCATTCATGATACACACATTCGAAGCGGTGCACACATATTAATTAACATTTTACCATAATTATTCAATACATTATCTTCAGAATGTCTCTTTGTACATACAGGAATACTTACATACCGATCATCAATAGGTAAACCATCATCTTCTAAATCATTTGAAAAGTTTGAAGTTCGACTGTTCAAATCATCACTTAATAAAACATAAACATCATTAAGAGCAAGTATACAATCACTCACAAATTTTTTCAAGCATACATATTCCATTTTCAGTGTCAGAATGTGTATAGTACGGTGAGTCAATCGGTGGTACGTAAGCACATATGTAAACGACATCTTTCTTTGCGCAAAACAGAGATTTATCAAGGCATAACAGACCACTTGAACGCCTTCCACGAGCTGTAAGTGTAATGTCAGGTTTGCAAAACGATTTATAACCTAAAAACACAGAATGAAATGAATGAGAATCTTCCAGGAATGTTTCATCAAAACATATGAAGTCAAAAGAACAAACAAAAGAGACACTTTCTTTATCATGCAATTTAGACAGTAAACCACTCACATCATAGTGGAGAAAAGAGAAAGATATAGAATTTTCATTTACAAAGAAGAAACAATCTGAGAGAGAGAGAGAGAGAGAGAGAGAGAGAGAGAGAGAGAGAGAGAGAGAGAGAGAGAGCCGTCGTTGCCGTGGCAGAAAACATAACGGAAATTGTCCTGACCTTGCGGCTGGCAGGTGCAGAAGATAGTCCTCAATCTGGATTACTCCTCGCTAGCAGGTTGAGTTGTTGAAGCTCTGTTGAGTAGGGTAACAAAGTGTTCAGGTAGGCCTTGTGAGTAAGATTAACCTTAGTTTCGGGTCTAGATTGGGCAAGGTCTAGTACGCAGGGAGACATGTTCATGTCGGTCTGTGGAAGGCCTGTAAAATAATCTGATGAGTTGGTATCAAACCTTCAAGGGTCAGATGATTACAGTGATCGAAGTGAAGCGTTTAGGTCGGTTTACGCAAAACATGGCAAGGAAGGTGGAGATGAAGAAGAAACACCCGAAGGTGCTGGAGAGGACCCAGAGAAGCACTGTCTTCACCTGCCTTTAGAGCAGTCCTGTACCATCCTTGGAGGCCTGCGCTGTGTTGACGATGGGTACAGGCACGCGCAGGGCACTCCATTAAGTTATCAAAGGACATAACTGCTCCTGAACAGAGGTAAATCAGACCACAGGATGCAACTCATAACAGCCTTAAAGTAGCATCCCCATGGATGTACCAGCCCGTATTTCATGACTGCAGAGCCACCGGCGAAAAACACCACCCTCCAGCTGTCGAGCACACCCCACAGACCCAACACCCCTGCCCACGGACAGATGAAGACAGTGCCACTCCAGACACAGCCAAGCTTTCGCCATACGGTCTTATGTGCCCTCAAAAGAGAATCCAAAGTTGTAGTCTTTCCCACTGTCAACAGGACTTTCCCTGTGGTCAGTGGGTCTTTCCTCACCGTCACTGGACCTTTCTCCAGGGTCAGCCTAGTTAAGGCAAGAAAAGAAGAAGAAACACCCGAAGGTGCTGCAGAGGACCCCAGAAAAGCACTGTCTTCACCTGCCTTTAGAGCAGTCCAGTACCATCCTTGGAGGCCTGCGCTGTGTTGACGATGGGTACAGGCACGCGCAGGGCACTCCATTAAGATATCAAAGGACATAACTGCTCCAGAACAGAGGTAAACAGCCTTACGCAAAACATGGCAAGGAAGGTGACATTTTCATGTTGGGAAGCAGTGTAGATACAACTGAGTTTAAAGCCTGTTGAGTTGCAAAGCGTTCAGGGTAAGGTGTGGACTCTCTCTCTCTCTCTCTCTCTCTCTCTCTCTCTCTCTCTCTCTCTCTCTCTCTCTCTCTCTCAAACTCAATGGTCATACACCCAGCCAAAACCAAATCTATGATTACAGCTACGCGCCAAAAATACCAGTTGACTCCTCTTTGCCTAAAAGTTCAGCACTTCTGTCGAGCAGGTAGATGAGCATTGTGTTTTTAGGGTAACGATAGATAGAAATGAAATGGCAATCTCATCTCAATAACATATGCAACGTAGTCTCAAAACACTTGTTCTGTTATCTCAATTAAAGCGCTACGTTAACAGTACTGTGCTTAAACTTTTCTTCGATTCACACATAATATCATGTATCAATTACACTCAACAGTGTGGGGAGGAAGTAGTGACGTCCACAAAAAAGGCTGAATTCTCTCCATAGACGTGCAGCAAAGCTACTCCATCCGGCTGTATCTCTAACAACAGACAAAAAACTAAAAGCCCTGAACATACTTCCTCTTAATAGGCAATTGGAATTCAACAAGGCATCATTTGATCGTTTATGTTTACAATCTTGACAGATACCATGTTATATCAATGCCCTTTTTACAAGATCGAACAGCTTTTCTGGCTCGACGAAATTCCTTCTTCCCTACCCACGCATTGATCTATACAAAACAAGCCTAGCTTACTCTGGACCATATGTCTGGAACTCACTTCCACCGAATCTACAAAACATGAATACTTTAAAACTTTTCAAGGAACATTTGCATAAACATTTTATGTCTCAGTAATTTAATTATACGATTACTGTGATTAGCGCCCAATTGCAAAGTCTTCTGTGTACCATACTCTGAATAAATCGTCTAAAAATAAAACCTACTCCATTAAAATCGCTCATCCCCACTCCCACTCTGTCTACCATCCCTGTTCTCCTCCTCCAACCTACCATTCTCTCTTCCCCACCCTCCTCTGACCTCTCTCTCTGTAGTTCTGTTTGTTTGTTTGTAAGTTTCCTTCTGCATTACCATCCCCCATCTCATTTGTACTTTTATGAGTAGCTTGCTTAACATTGTAGAATTAGATTACCATGTTGCTATGTTAAATTGTCAGCATGAATGATACGTCTTGAAATAATGTATGCATGACAAGGACAGATTGCAAGACTAGGCTTTGGCCTAAAATCGTCATCCTTGTGTATTAAAGATCAATCAATCAATCAATCAATCAATCAATCAATCAATCAATCAATCAGTCTCTCTCTCTCATCTCTCTCTCTCTCTCTCTCTCTCTCTCTGTCCCCTACATTCTCAGCTAATTTTTAGATGTTACTTACGATGTTATAAGGGCTTCCGGTGGGTGCGAACTGTACGTTGTATTCTGAATGCACGTCTGGAGCGACTTGTGAACAAGGCACGTGTGCTTGCCTAAGCTCCTTTGGTGCTACAGTGGAATACACTGTGGTAAGACATCTGTCCTCCTGCCTCTCCCAAGAGACACGCACGTGTGTGTGTGTGTGTGTGTGTGTGTGTGTGTGTGTGTGTGTGTGTGTGTGTGTGTGTGTGTGATTTTTTGATTTCTCAAAAACTTATATGAAAAATTCTCAATAAATCAATAGCATTTGGATGTCCTTTACAAGCACCTTCTTTCATATGCGACATATCTTAAATTCAGTATTTTGGTAAGTCAGACGCACATATTCTTTTTATTTTGCTTGTTTCCCGACGAACTTTGACAACGAAATTAAAAGTAACGTAATAGGTTAAAAAGCAAACGTGGATGACTGAAGAGTTTTTTTTTTTTACAATGGTTTTAAAAAAAAAAGTTTTTAAAAACTTAACGAATGTAAAATTAATCTCATCATACCAGCCGCCGTGGCGAAGTGGTTAGCGTCGCGGACTCCCGGCTGGGAGGTCGTGGGTTCGAATCCCATCAGAAGTCATGTGGGTTTTTCTGCCCGACCGGCTTCTACCCAGAGTTGAGTTTGCTACGGGCTCAGTTGGGAAGACTGGGACCACACAGTCGAGTTTCATCCACTTAATGGATGCGTTTCTGAGAGTGTTGCTCAAATTTCCTGACCAGCACTGCAGGTGCCTGTATCTCTCGGGCCTGGTTGACGCCGGGATATATTATGAAAGGAAGCGTAGAGTGCAGCCCTGTCATGTAGTCTCAGACCGAAATGGAAATCCGTAGCATCATCTTCATCATCATCCTCATTCTCATCGATCAGCATAAAAAAAAAAAATGTCTCAAGTTCTGTGGCCCTTCATGCCCTGCTCTCATGGTGACCTCAACTTCGATGTCCTCTCCAAGTCTGTGGCCTTGGTTTGGTTCCGTCGGGGTTACCGGTATCGGCGGGTCCATGGGGGCTGTCGTTGGACGGACGTGGTGGCGCCCTCCGGAGGGAGAGCTCACTCACGCCGGCTCCGCGACTAAGCAAATTATTGTCGTCAGTAGGGGGCTTAGTAGGTGGTGTCCTGCGTATGTTATATCAGAACAGGCGCCACTGAACACCACTGAAGTGACTCGGCGGCAGTGCAGTGTCTCCTCCGGTGGGTTGCCTCTTGACGGCTTGACATTGACTGCTCCCTGTGGATTGCCGGTGCCGGGGCTGCGGCGGGGCCGACCGGGCTGCGGCTGTGGACGGGGTGTCGGAATGAGCGGCGTGGGTGCACTGCCTCTGAGGTGGCGCAGAGGTTGGGACAGAAAAAAAAAAAAAAAAAAAAAAAAAAAAAAAAAAAAAAAAATCTCATCATTGAGTGAAGGTTTTGCGAGTGCTTAAAATATGCCCATTGCAGAGTCAGGATCACGGGACAGTATGACTCTAAGAATCTTAAAATGCCAGGAATTTGCTTTGAACGTTTTGTCGCTGCAATGCTTAGATTTACTTTTCTCCTGCCATCCCAAATAAGCCGGATTTCGTTTTCAACTTCAAATTCTGACATTTCGGGGGGGGGGGGGGGGGGGGGGGGGGGGGGGGAGAGCTAACATAAAATCTACTGACTCTTTAGAGGTTTTCAAAACTGTCCCCAAACAGTGACGAACCATGAGGAGTGTCTCGAATGGGGAAAGATCCTGTCTTCGTTGCTGTTCTATCAGCCCCCACAGCACTCAGACCTGCGTTTTCCTTGCTCGCATATTCTTTTCAGCATCAACATTCACATGGTTTTTTATCATGGAGCAGGCACAATCTCATGCACGCGCGTTATTAATACCATGGAGACCATACTGTCAGTGACATCAGGCATCTCCATACTCTGCCTCTCTCCATACTCTGCCTCTCTCCATACTCTGCCTTTTTGTCTGTCTTTATACTCTGCCCTTCTTGTCTGTCTTTATACTCTGCCCTTCTTGTCTGTCTCCATACTCTGCTTTCTTGTCTGTCTCTATACTCTGCCCTTCTTGTCTGTCTTATACTCTGCCTTTCTTGTCTGTCTCCATACTCTGCCTTTCTGTCTGTCTTTATACTCTGCCTTCTTGTCTGTCTTTATACTCTGCCCTCTACTCATACTCTGCCTTTCTTGTCTGTCTGTCTTTCTTGTCTGTCTCTACTGCCTTTCTGTCTGTCTCCATACTCTGCCTTTCTTGTCTGTCTCCATACTCTGCCTTTCTTGTCTGTCTCCATACTCTGCCTTTCTTGTCTGTCTCCATACTCTGCCTTTCTTGTTCGTCCTCCGTGCATACACGATGGCCGTTCATAAGTCATGCAAAAACACAAATGATAAAATTTCAAGTCGTTTGGTGTCTTCAGCATCACCGTGAAATGAGCAATGATCTTATGCAGTTTAAAATAAACATCAAATGTTCACTGTGATATATTTAAACATAAGCCGTATAAGAATTAACTGAAACAGTCCTTTCTGGCCGGGCTTTGTTGCTGAACGTTGTTGATGATTACACTCCATGCAACACTGTTGTCTGGCATCAGACAGCAAAAGTCACACCAGTCTCATGAGGGATGACTTCCACAGTGGGGTCCTTTCACCAGTAATGACTAACTGTCTCCAGTCAACTTGCCAAATTGAACACCTTCAGTTATGCAAATATCTTAGCATAGTGACAAGACAGCTAAGTCAATGCTGCTTCCGATGTCGCAGTCTTGGCAGCAAATGTCATATTTACATGATGGTGTTGGCTTCTACACAAAGAACACTTTCCTTTGTAAGCGTAGATTTTTCAGAATGTCTGTCCACACTGAACGAGTATTCATATTCAGCTTAGTAACTTCATCCATGAAATGTTCACAAACACGTAAAATGAACCAACGACAAGTTGCTATAAGCTCCTCACCACATGCTCTTCAGCCTCCTCACCAACGACAAGTTGCTATAAGCTCCTCACCACATGCTCTTCAGCCTCCTCACCAACGACAAGTTGCTATAAGCTCCTCACCACATGCTCTTCAGCCTCCTCCTCATTTCCCATGACCATCTCCCTTCTTTCCTCCGTGACTCCTTTCCTCCATCTTATCCATAGCTGCTCTCCTCACCCTCATCCGTAAGTCTTCGTTCCCTCTATAATTCCGCACCTCGCGATTTCCGTAACTCCTGTCCCCCCTCCTCTCCTATGAACCTTTCTCCTCTCTCTTCATTAATTCCTCTCCCATCTTCCAGACTTCCCTGTCAAGTTTCATGTCTTTTGTCTTTCTCTTCCTGGCTTTTCTGGCACAAAAATTGTACCTCCCACTGCCACGCGATAGTCCCCACGTACACACTCGCATGCAAACAGAGACAACGGCACGTAACCGCACATCTGACCCCTTTCTGTCAATAAAACAAGCCAGAATACAATGTTAAGTTTCTCCTCCGTTCAAACATTTTTGTTCTGTCTATATTCAAGCATCACTTCTTTTGACGCGAGGGTGGTTTAATATTTCCTCCTTTTTATTTTTTATTTTTTTTTCTAATGTGTCGTTCAGCAAGTCGTCTCTTTTGTAAAACAACAGACAGAGACTGGGATCAAAAGAAATAAAATGTTGGTCAGAGTCAGAATGGAACACAAAGGGAAACAAAGCAGTGCAGGGGTGAGAGAGAAGAAGACTATCAGAGAATCCAGAGGCAGTCCAATGAGGCCAGCCAGGACAGTGGATTACATGGGGAAACACGTTCCAAAGAAGTCCGGCTGAAATGAAAACTGGCATATGGCTCCTCTAATCATCAGCTTCATCCCCTGATCTGCACATGACCTCCTGCCCTAGAATGTGAAGTTGGTGAAACGGGGGGAAATTAGATCATTGCAAGTCCACTCTATTAGGGTGAAACATACAGTGGAAGTTACTACCATTTATAAAAGCAGAAAATAGGGAAAACCTCACATTTGCACCACTGAGAAGTATGCTCTGTCCAGGCAGGGAATCTGGTTTTCAAGCCAAAGAATGGAGGGAGGGGCGGAAGATAGGAGGTGTGGGGTGCAGGCTCCTCAGCTCGACATTTGTGATATGAAGAGAGACATAAAGACAACAGCAGAGGCAGCTGAAAAGAGTTGTAGCCAAATCTGGTCGTGAGGGAACCAAATTGAACTTTAAAAGGTTTCAAGTTTCCCAGATACGAACAGGTGTGCGAGAGCTATGAAGCGTAGACAAAATGTACCTTGAGACGTCCAGCCCAACCTGGAGGCGCAGATTTGAATCGCTGCAGCGCCAACGATATCTTGCTTTACACACAGGAGGGCGTCTTAAAGTCATTTATGGATGCAGTCCAAACCCCCTCAGAGTATAATGAGTTCAGGGCCGAACCACTCAGTGCCTCTTCTCTGAACGCTTCTGGTGTGAGTATCAGGTTCTCTTCCTTAGGACTTTCTTCATACGTTAACAAAATGCGTGTTAAGAAAAAAAAATCACGACTGTTTCAGAG
>JADBJO010016383.1:0-15000 GCA_016801955.1 Conus betulinus | reverse complement strand
CCAAATTCAGTAAGTTTGGGTGGGTGCAGTGCCGTGTTATTGGAAAAAAAAAAGTCAAACAAGGTACCCTAAAAAGTGGTAGTGGCCTTTCAATTGTTTTGAGCAGTATAGTTGGTCACACTTTTTGAGCTCTCTGGAAATGTGAAGATTTCGGCAGTTTATAGGCTGTGGCTTGTTGTCATTCTTTGCAAGAAGGTGTTTTCGGCATCAGTGACCAGTAAGTCCAGTGACATTATTTTTTCATCGATCGAAAGTGACATTGTGTTAATTATAAAAAATTGTTATCATATCTGATTAAGGACTGTTCCGTTACTCTGCCATCTCAGACTGTGCTGTTGAAGTGCAAGTGACGGATTATGATGAAAATGACGAAATCCTGCCATTCCCAGCATTACGATGGATTGCTGACCTCCCACCTGAGCTGGGCGAAACGACTATATGCCTGTACTGGAAATCATCAAAGAGAATAACCGTCACTCTCTATTTCAAGACGACCCAGAAGTCCGGCTGTCTCCTCTGCCAGGGGAGAGACTGTTGCCACTGGGACCTGGAGGATCTCTGGAAATGAGTAGCGGAACAGGAGTGCATTCCGCTATGCTATCAATTCGCCTTCTTTGCACCAAAAACGTTTCTAAATCTGGAGGAGTGTGAGCAACTCAAACATTCAGTGTCAGCGTTCCTCACTGACGGAAACATCAGCAATCTCACCTCAACATTACTGCAGGTACCACTTACTTTCATCAGCCCTCTGGGCCCTTTATCCATGACAACATCCATGGTAGACCCACAACGCCGTGTCAGCAGGAACAGAGGAGGAATGTGATCCACACCCACATGATCCTGCTCAAGCCACCCCAGTGTCTGTTACAGCAAATGACAGCCAAGACATTCCGTCCTGTGTTTACCCTGGAGTTGTCCTGCATCCCCCCACTCTCTCCACAACAGAAAGCACTTCCATCTCCAACTGAGCGCAAACTGACGTCAGTCGTCACCACTCCCGCAGTGAGAAACAAAAAACTCCGTAGACGAACCCTCTGTGTCACCCCTAAACACCTCAAAGTTTCTCCGATCCACCTAAAGACATATAAACTGAAATTCATTGAATTAAAGGAAACTGTTGACGATTTAATAACATCACAGCAAGAGATGAAGGACTCGCTTATGTCAATTATTGAAGATACAAAAAATGTGATTAAAAATGAACTAAAAATTGCCATAAACACAAAGATCAACCTTTTGTCTTCTAGAATTGAAGATCTGGAAGCAAAATTGTCTCAGACCACAGTATCTGTCGAATCTTTAAAGAGTGACAACCAGTCCCTCCTATCTCAGCTTGGAAATCTACGATCTGAGTTGAAATACTTGAAAGAAAGACCTACTGTTGTCAGTACCGTCACGCAGTGTAAAGAATCACGAACCAGCTTTGGCGCAAAAACTTCAGCTGAAGTGACCGGACCTTCGAAGTGTGAACAGTCATCCTCGCCGACCCCTGAAACTGAACCTCATCCATCTCCGTCAGATCCTGGCATTACTCGGGAAAACACAGAAGCGTCCGAGTCAGCCCCAAAGGTCCAGAAATGTGACACAGCCCTTGACGTGGCCAGTCTCTCATCAAGCTCCGCTGTAAGATCCGCGACCATCAGCGCCAGCCTGCAGGTAGCAGATCCACAGAAGCCCCTAACGCTGATCCTATGCCCTCTGATCTGAAAGCATCGCTTATGCAGTCTGTCAGCTGCGAGGACAAGTTCTCTTCAGAGGACCTGCCTGTCAACTGCTCAGTTCCTGTCCGAAATAGGTTTGCTCCTTTCAGTGACGTGGCCTTGTGCGAGCAGACTACAGCTAATGACAATCATGGACTCACTGAAAGTATTAGGTACGACAGGAAATCTTTTACCAGCTCTCATGATACAAGTCAAAAACGTTCTCTCTCCGAAGTGTTAAAGTACTGTGTCTGTGAATGACCGAGCGACGGCACTGTTGATTGGTGACTCTCTATCATCAAACACGTGGAGCCTAAAAGACTAGCTCTTCGCTCCTACAACCTTTTTAAACTGTCTATTCCTGGCATGGGCACTCCTGATTTAGAGCGCTGGCTTTCAGCAATCACACCAAACAACAAAATCAAAACGCTAGTTGTACATGTAGGGGTCAACAACTGCCCCTCAGGACAAGTCTTACTGAACAATAAAAGAGAATGATTCAGTCATGTTGTGAGGTTTTCCCGTTTGCAAAGATCGCATTTAGTTCGATTATACCAGCCATGGGCAGACATAACTTAAATAATTCCATCCTTCCTTCGAATCGTAATCTCAAAACTGCATGCAGCTCTAGTGGTATAACTTTCATTGATAATACTGATTCTTTTGTGGCTAGTCTGGTGCTCCCAGGCTGGCTATGTATCATGACGTTATTCATCCTAGCTTAAAAGGGACAGCTCAACTGGCTGCCAACATCAAACGCACTTTCATTAACTGGCTCGTAGACACCTTTCCGCCCCAGAAAAACTTCCAAGAAGCAGAACACTGTTTAAACAGTGGTCTGCAGCCGAGTGGCAACGTGAACAGCCGTACCATGGATACAGACCGGCAAACGTCAGGTGCCTATAGGCCTGATTAAGGCAGTGCAGAGTCTGTTTATGGTGCGCCTACAACTCGGGTCGAATCAGGTGACTATGATCCCCGAAATACCAACGCACACAATCCCAGTATCCGTAATTCCTATGACCCCCACTTTGATAATGATACTGGCTGCCAACACAATTTCAGGCCAGCCCCCGCTCAGTACAGTGGTACAGAGTACAGGGCACCAACACAGAGTATTCCCTTCACTCAGCGACAACACAGCTCCGGTCGTGGTCCTGATCATGGACCCTTTCCTCCCTCTCTGCGGTCTATGGCCCACTATCCTCCCTTGATCAATCCCCGTACCCAGCACTCTGACATGACATACCACCCTCTTATCCACCCCACCCTCTTCACGAGAGATCAGTTTATCCCAACCTGGAGGGGGGGATCCAGTTCCCCGCATTGTGTCAAAGAAAACCCATTGCATTCCTGTATACCCCCAGAATCAAACATAGTACTCAAAATAATATTAATCAATACCTTTACTTATTAAACATGATGACTTCTCACATGTTCAGTCTTCAGCAGAACATTCAAAGATAAAATCATGCATAATTCAGGCCTCTAACCCTTTATGTCAGAACACATACGTCTATATTTACATGTTGGTATATAAGTGTGGATATGTATGAGTGAGAACAACAGTGAGTTTATGCTGCAGATTTGCCATACTCGTTGTCATAATATTAGCATTACATTTGCAACTGTAACTTGAAGGTGGCTATTTTGATCTCGGTGTATACGTAAACACGTGGGTTTAGATTTGTAGATATTCAGAATATTTGATAGCATACTTTATCATTCTTTATTTTCTTGATCTGTTTACGTGCTTTATGCATGATTGCTTGCTTTGTGGTAATTAGTGGGGATTGCTGTCTGATAATTTGATTTTTATTTGAGTTTTTTGTTGTTGTTGTTATTGGATTTTTTTCTTTCTTCTTCATCTTCTTTTGTGAGTCTAATTGTGTCTTGCAACTGTGCTACCCATTTATTTGCGTTACATTGCTGTCTTCCGTTTCGTGCATTCCTATTAAGATTCTTGGGCTAGTTCCATACATTGCACGTGTTGCCATTTACGCTGGCTGAACCAGCTACTCGTTGGCCTTGAAGCTGCAACCTGTATCGTTTGGCTGTGATCACCACTCAGTCGTAATGCCCACGGTGAATGCGTGGCCATGTAGGGACGGCTCCGAGTAGGGTTTTTTTAAATTCAACCATGTTCTCAACAAATTAGATCAGTTATCTTCCATTATATATAACTCAGGCCGACAGTTTCACGTATTTTGTTGTGCTGAATCACGTTTATCAAAGAATATATCTGATGCAGATGTATCTATTCCAGGTTACAACACCGTGAGACTTGATCCCATTCTACCAAAACAAACTGGTTTAATCCTATATATCAGTCAGTCTGTTACGTATAAACGTATCTTATCGTTTGAAAAACACAACGTAGAATGTATATGGGTCGAAAATCAATCTAAAAAAGAAACAAACCATTATTCATTGGATTCATTTACAGAAACCCCTCCGAACATACAGAATGGGTCAACAGATTTAATGATATGCTTGAAGATTTAACACTCAATGACTATGAAATCATCCGTCTTGGTGATTTTAACATTGATCTTTTAAAGCCCAATTATCAATGATCCAAACAGTTGAGAATTTTGGACTTAATCAGTTAATTGAAACGCGCCCACTAATTACTCCGCTTTCTGAAACACTGATTAATCACATTTATAGCAACACACAACAAAACATTGTTGAAGTGTGTTCTCCACATTGCAGCTGCAGTGATCACCTGCCTGTTTGCCTTGCTTGGTTCAGGAAAGGCACAAAAAGTTCCCAAGCCTGGACACAAAGTTATTACCTACAGATCTTTTGCTAACATTGATAAAGACGCGTTTCTTTTCGACTTAGCTCAATCATCTTTATCAAACGTGTATCAGTTCACTGATCCTGATGAAGCATTTCAATTCTGGCACAAATCGTTTACTTATGTCTATGACAAACATGCTCCCTGTATAACTAAAAGAGTAAAACATTCCCCCAAGCCTCCTTGGTTGACTGATGTCATCCAGGATGCGATCCGTGAAAGAGACATGCTGTTAAAAGCAAAACATTTTCAAGATTTCAAAAAACCAACGAAATAAGTTACGGCAATGTTACGTTCAGCGAAAAAGAAATACTTCCGAGATCTCGTATCGGAAGGTTCTAATAATTCTAAGTCGATTTGGAAAGCTATTAACATTCTCACAAAAAAGAAAGTCGATAAGATGTCTGCCTCTATTAAAGGACTTTCAACTGATGATTTAAATCACAATTTTTCTAATATATCTTCCTCAACCATAACAAACGATAGGTCCTCTTTAAATGATCTTGAGTTACTAAAAGAATTTTGTTATTCTAAACATATAACATCGGACGCTGTCGTTCCTCCTATTACGGTGTTTGACGTTTATGTTCATCTTACACATCTCAAGCAGACAGGCACACGTGGGCCTTGATAATTTAGATGGTAAGATTCTTAAATCATGTGCTCCTATCATCACAGACTCTTTAACTTGTTTGTACAATCTCTGCATTGACAAAAGCTATTTTCCTTATATTCTTAAGCAAGCCAAAATTGTTCCTATCTATGAATCTGGAGATGAAACCAATCCATCAAATTACAGACCCATTTCAGTATTATCGGTCCTGTCGAAACCTTTGGAAAAAACATGTCTATAAACATCTAATGTCACATGTTTCGGAGAACAATTTACGTCATCCCAATCAATCAGGATTTAGAGAAAACCATTCATGCCACACTGCTTTAACTAACCTCGTCGAGGATTGGCTCGTTAATATCAATGGTAACAAATTCACGGGAGTATTTTTTTTTTTTTTTTTTTTTTTTTTTTTTTGCTGTCCCCACCTCTGCGCCACCTCAGAGGCAGTGCACCCACGCCGCTCATTCCGACACCCTGTCCACAGCCACGGCCCGGTCGACCTCGCCGCGCAGCCCCGGCACCGGCAATCCACAGGCAGCAGCCAATGTGAAGTCGTCAAGAGGCCACCCACCGGAAGAGACACTGCACTGCTGCCGAGTCACTTCAGTGGTGTGTTCAGTGGCGCCTGTTCTGATCTAACATACGCAGGACACCACCTACTAAGCCCCCTACTAACGACAATAATTGCTTAGTCGCAGAGCCGGCGTGAGTGAGCTCTCCCTCCGGGGGCGCGCCCACGTCCGTCCAACGACAGCCCCATGGACCGCCGATACCGGTGACCCCGACGGAACCAAACCAAGACCACAGACGTGGAGAGGACATCCAAACTGAGGTCACCATGAGAGCAGGGCATGAAGGGCCACAGAACTTGAGACTTTTTTTTTTTTTTTTTTTTTTTTTTTTTTTGCTGATCGATGAGAATGAGGATGATTATGATGATGCTACGGATTTCCATTTCGGTCTGAGACTACATGACAGGGCTGTACTCTACGCTTCCTTTCATAATATATCCCAGCGTCAACCAGGCCCGAGAGATACAGACACCTGCAGTGTTGGTCAGCAAATTTGAGCAACACTCTCCGAAACGCATCCATTAAGTGGATGAAACTCGACTGTGTGGTCCCAGTCTTCCCAACTGAGTCCGCAGCAAACTCAACTCTGGGTAGGAGCCGGTCGGGGCAGAAAAACCCACATGACTTCTGATGGGATTCGAACCCACGACCTCCCAGCCGGGAGTCCGCGACGCTAACCACTTCGCCACGGCGGCTGGTAATTCACGGGAGTATTGTTCGTTGACTTGCAAAAGCGTTCGACGTCATTGACCATAATTTGCTGCTGCGTAAGCTAGCCTTATATAGACTTTCCGGCCAAACTCTTTCTCTTCTTACATCTTTTCTTTCTAACTGTCATCACAAGGTTTTCTTGGGTAACCAACAATCCAAATTTCAGACACAAAAAGTTGGTGTTCCCCCAAGGATCTGTTCTTGGTCCTCTACTTTTTTCTCTCTATATTAATGATCTTCCCTTATCTTCCCTTATACGTTACAGAAGGCGTATGTGAAACGTTTGCAGATGATACGTCTATTCATTCGAGCCATTCTAATTTGAAGCAAATATCCACGACACTGCAGAACAATGTCAATAACTTAATTGATTGGACTGAGCTGAACCACATGTCTTTGAACGACCAAAAAACTAAATACATGATAATAACTTCGCGACAAAAACGGCAAAAAAAATCTTCAGTCTGCCTTCTATACACATAGGTAGTACAGTCATTCATGAAGTTGATACTCATAAAGTTTTAGGTGTTACTATCGACAATAATCTTCCTGGTCACCCCATATCGATAGTTTATGTAAACGTATTTCCCAAGGTTATTTCAACTTTCAAAAATTAAGAATTTCCTCGATGTTACAGCTCGAAAGAAATTCTTTCATGCATTTATTTCATCATCTATCGATTATGCGTCAACGCTCTATGATCAATGCAGTGCAAACACATTAAGATTTTTAACAGGATCTATAAACGCTCTCTGAAATTAGTACTTTCAAAAGCTACTAGTTTGATGACTGAAGACTAGCGCTGCGCTGGAGATCCTTCCATTATCGTATAAACTACAGTAAACAAAGCCGTTGTAATGTATCAAATAATGAACGGATTTGCTCCTTGTACACTAACCACACGATTTCCGCGAAATCAATCAAGATACACGAATAATATTGTGATGAGAAAACCCAGAATTGATTTTTTTAAAACAAGCCTCGCCTATTCAGGAGATGCCCTTTGGACTCCTTACCAAATTAAGTGAAGGAGGATTATAAAAAAAAAAAAAAAAAAAAAAAAAAAAAAAAAAAAAAAAAAAAAAAAAAAAAAAAAAAAAGCTCAGCTCGTTTAAATCAGCTTACAAAGCATTCCTCTTTCAGGCACTAAAAACTTAAAAATAAGTACACTACATATTTTAGATATGATATTCCTCTTCATGCCATATAATGCGAAAGAAAAAATATAGGAGACATTGTGACCATTGTTATGTTCAAACAGTACTGTACAGTTTGTTGATGTTGTTGTGTCATTAGATCAATTCTTCATGTGTGTGTGTGTGTGTGTGTGTGTGTGTGTGTGTGTGTGTGTGTGTGTGTGTGTGTGTGTGTGTGTGTGTGTGTGTGTGTGTGTGTGTGTGTGTGTGTGTGCGTGCGCGCGCGCGCGCGCGCGCGCGCGCACGCATGCGCATATGGATGCTTGCTTTTGTAGTATTAGTCTGTTACTTCTTATAGTTTGCAAGTTGACTAGTGTATTCAATTTTTCCTCTTTGTTGCCATATTGACTTGTGTGTTGTCCATGTGCTTTTTTCTTTCCCCAGGGCCGGGTGGAAAAGAGCATGCGCAATTTGCTTATCTCATTACCCTGGTAAAATAAAATTTCGTTCGTTCGTTCGTTCGTTCGTTCGTTCTCTCTCTCTCTCTCTCTCTCTCTCTCTCTCTCTCTCTCTCTCTCTCTCTCTCTCTCTCTCTCTCTCTCTCTCTCTCTCTCTCTCTCTCTCTCTCACACACACACACACACATATATATATATATATATATATATATATATATATATATATATATATATATATATATATATATATATATTCTTCCATCATTATAATAATGACTTGGCAAAGACTTGAAATTAAAAAAAATGAAGATGAAAATGGGAAAAACATATACCATAAAATATGAAAACTCGTCACTAGCTACATGAGGCAACCATCGGAATCCCTCTCGAAGGCAGATCTATTAAGTAATGCCTGCTCCTAGGCCTTTCGTTCGCTGGATCGGACTCACCACGGAGACACTGAACACCAACAACGACGAAAGAAACAGTAGTCTAGGATTTTTTTTTAAACAAATACTGGTCCTTTCAAATCATCCACTCACAGACTGTCGATCTTTAAAGTAAATACTGTTCAGATAAAAGACCAAAGCAAAAAAAAAAAATGTTATGAATTAGGCAAATTAATATTGCGTAGCACTGTCCTGTATCTTGTCTATACAAAAATGCTCAAGCCAACCTAACAAGCCCGAGAGACATCACTGAATCTGATTCTGGTATCAGAGCGAGACACAATTTGGATTTTAACAAGAGGTGGACGAAATTAGACGGCACCACGCACTGTCTTGATTGTAGACTGGAGAATTCAGGAGGTGATCCAGCATGTTAAGAAAAAAGAAAGCACACAAGCCAGCGCACGCGGATTTTGCTGTGTAAATGACGTCAAGGTCTGTGAGACGAGGAGAAAACAAAAAAAATACGTCATAACCAAGAAGCATGATCTGGAACTGATGGCAAAGTTTCAGTAGCCCTAGTGGTTACAAACCACGCAAGTAGTCAGCGGATACAAAATGATGCAGTCACTTCAACATCAGATGGGGACGAGAGCGATTCTTCTATCCGACGGACAGGTAACACAACGTCTGTCCAGCCACATGCGAAGAAAACGCTAACGACCTGGGACAAACTACAAAGCACAACGTTGGTGCAGAAACTGACCCTCAGAGACCACCACTATCCTGATAGAGTGGCCCTGGCACGTTAGACAGTCCTGAATGGGACGACAGTCAACAGCGCCAGACCACCATCACCTCAAGGCCACGGTAACAAGATGAAGACCTTCCCGCACAAGACGTCCTGCACAAGACGCAAAATGAAAGAACTAGAAGAAACTTCTTCTTGGATGTGTCAGTCCAGAAAGGTGGCATTCCAGGCGTGGCTGGCTGTGTAGAACACGCCACAATGATCTGGGACGCAATCTAAAGAGCAAAAACGGAAAAGAGAGACCTGGACGTAGTGTGGCTTGACCTGGCAAACGCATATGGATCTGTACCCCATGAGATGATACAGTTGGCTCTTAAGATGTACCATGTGCCAAAGAACATCCGCGACATGCTCAAGAAGTACTTCAATGGCTTCTCAATGCGGTTCTCTACCAAGGAGTACACAACAGATTGGATCAACTTGGAAGTGGGCATTGCAATGGGTTGTACCATTTCCCCAATACTGTTCGTGTTGGCAAAGGAAGTCATCTTGAAAGCAGCAACAAGCAACGCAAGACAAACAGACCTTGGCGATGGATACAAGATGCCCCCTCTCAAGGCCTTCATGGATGACACTACAGTGATTTCATCCAGAGAAGACGAGACACGTCACGTGCTGGAGAGGCTGGACGATATAGTTGCCTCATCCAGAATGAAGTTCAAGCCAAAGAAATCACGGAGTCTCTCACTGAGGAAAGGAAAAGTGGTCGAATCTGTGGTCTTCAGTGTTGCCAACCAGACCATTCCAACAGTAACAGAAGAGCCAGTCAAGAGCCTTGGACGATGGTATGATGATACGCTGAAAGACACACGAAGAGCAAAAGAAACCAAACAGATGTCGGAAGAAGGCTTGGAGACCATTGACCAGTGTGGGCTCCCTGGCAAATACAAGGTCTGGTGTCTGCAGTTCATGCTGATACCAAAGCTCCTATGGCCTCTGATGATATACGACATCTGCACCAGCATAGTGGAGGCAATGGAATCCAAAATCAACAAGTTCACAAGGAAATGGCTTGGTCCCACCCCTGTCTGACTGACATAGCGCTATACAGTCGCCAAGCAAAGCTGAAACTGCCACTGAAATCCATCCTGGAGGAATATAAAGCAGGGAAGATCAGACTTCAAAGCATGCTGGAGGACTCAGGAGACAAGGTGCTTGAAGCAATCAAGCCCCAGCTGAAGACAGGCAGAAAATGGAAAGTTCAAGAGGCGATGGAATCTGCAAAAGAAAGTCTTAAGATCACAGAAATAACAGGACACACACACAGACCAACAGACAAGGACTGGGGATGACCAAAATTGAATGGTGGTCAAAGGCCAAAGGAAAAGCCAAAAGAGAGACATGATGATTCAGGAGATGAGAAAAGAGACCAAAAAAAGACTCCAAAAAGCAGTCCAGCAGAGCCAGCAAGGGCAATGGACAACGTGGGAGAATGCACTCCAAAGAAGTCTCACTTGGAATGACATTTGGCACATGGCCCCTCTCAGGATCAGCTTCATTCTCAGATCTGCATATGACCTTCTGCCCTCAAATGCAAACCTGGTGAAGTGGGGAAAAACAGACGATCCTTCATGCCCCCCTTGCCATGAAAAACAAACGGTGGAGCATGTCCTAAGCTCATGTAAAGTAGCCCTGGCTCAAGGAAGGTACACATGGAGGCACAACCAAGTGTTCAAAGAGATTGTACAAGTAGTCTGGGCTAGTACCAACACCACAAAAGGGAAAATCAGGACTCCAGAAGCACCCGCAACATTCTTCACGGCAGGAGGCAGCCAATCATGGCCAAGAACAACAGTGCCACTCACAACATGCAGGCAGAGTCTGCTGGATGGGGCAGATGACTGGGAGTGCACAGCAGACCTCCCAGAATGGAATAGTCACCCAGAGATTATCAGCAAGAGTGGCATGAGACCAGACATAGTAGTACGCTCTCAGTCAACCAAGCAGCTTATCATGATCGAGCTCACGGTGCCATATGAGAACAGAATGGAGGCAGCTCAAATGTACAAGACTGAAAAGTATGCTGACCTGGCAAACAGCCTGAGGAGAGAAGGCTATCAGGTCAAAGTCCTCACCGCAGAAATTGGAGCTAGGGGGTTGTGGGAACGTCTGCATACAGCCTCATGAAACAGCTCTCAGTTGCAGGGAGGGAAAAAAACAGAGCCCTGAATGCAATGGCAGAAGCGGCAGAGAGGTGTTCAAGTTGGATCTGGTCAAGGAGGAACAAAAGTGAACTTCATAAGGCTTAACTTTCCTACAAATATCAGGTGTCCCTGTGGCTCAGTGGTTAGTGCGTGAGTCATTAAGTGGAAATGAGCATGTCCAGAAGGGCATGGGTTCGAATCCCAGCCATGGCTCATCCCAAGATGGGAAAAAAAAGGCAGCAGAGGGACATCCGGAGTCATGAACCAGGTGTGGCCCCAACCCCCCTAGAGTGTCAGGAGATAAGGGCCGAAACACTCGCTTGAAGGGGGCTTCTCTTCTGAGGACTCTCTGCTGCCATGCTCTCCACGAGTTTCTTTCTACTTCTTCTTCTTTCTTTAAACATTCATCATTATCATTTTGATGGTTCTGTTGTGTATAACTGGGTTGTTGGTATGTAGAACTGGCAGTAAGGGGACTTTGTGGGGTGGGGTGGGGTGTGGTTGGGGAGGAGGGCGCTAGCTGGGGCCGTATTTACATATCGTGGGTGGCGGGGAAGTGACCTCCCTACCTCGTTGTAGGCTCGAAGGGCCGTTACTTAGGGATTTGTATGACGAAAGTAACCATTAACCTCGTGTTTAGCAGTGGGTGACAGTCGAGTAAGCTACAACGAGGAGAGGGCAGAAGTCCGCCCTGGGTTAGATGAAAACAAAGATGGCAGCCAACGTTATGTTTTTCCAACTTTTGCGCGGAGAGCCGTATTTTTTTGGGACAGTACGAATCCGTTCGACACGTTCAATGATGGAGAAAGTCACGCGAAGTTAAGATTTCGTCGTCACAAACATCATCCAGCTGACAGATACCCTTTGAGAAGACATTGAATTTGATTTGCACAGACGGAGACACGGAACTCTGCCCCCTGCTCTACAAGCGTGTCTGGCACTGCGCTTTTTTTTGCCACTGGCACATTTCAAGATGATGTTGGTGAAACAATCGGCGTATCTTCGAAACCATCAAGAATTGTTAGGAAGACTGACACTGGCCTCGTTGCGTCGCCTGTCTGTGGAAGTGAAAATGCCAGCTACTGATGCCGAGGCTGCTGCGATCAGCCAGAAATTCTACGGGTTAGTACACAATAGAATAGCTCGTAAAATTGTGACCAAAATATATGTGATGCGTGTGTGTTTGTGTCTGTCTGTGACTGCCACTTTGTGTGCGTCACAGTCTGTGCATGTGTGTGCGTGATCAGTCTGACGTCTGTTCATTCTCGATAAGCAGATAGATCTAGCTCCCAAGTTCGTCTGCTTTGATAGTTGGCTTAGCTCTTGGTGTGTGTAGGCTAAATCTGTCTTCGTGCCTGTATGTATCACTGTTGCGTAGTGTCAGTGTGCGTGTGAGTGTGACTTCATCATGTTTATGGCCTTTTAATAGTTGTATCAAACTTGTTTCAGTTAAGCTGCTTTTTCAGTCTGTGTCAGTGTGTATGTGTCTGTGCCACTGTGTGAGAGAGTATGGGTTGGGATGTTGTTTTTTCGGGTTTAACGTCCACATCACCATCAGTCTTGGTCCAGGGGCCATTCCGTACAAACAAGAGCTTTTAAATTATTTTAATGCGTCCATTATGGAACAGTTGCCAAAAAAGGACCCAGTTCAATTATTCATTTGTTTGAGTGTGGGATGTGTGTGTGTGTGTGTGTGTGTGTGTGTGTGTGTGTGTGTGTGTGTGTGTGTGTGTGTGTGTGACCTTTCATGAAATTAAGTGTTAGGATGCTTTTAATGTTTTATTGCTTTTTTTCAGGATGAACCCAGGTTTTCCAAACATCATCGGGTGCGTTGATTGAAGCCATGTTAAGATTCAGGCTCCAATGGAGGGGGAACAGGAATATGTCAACCGCAAAAACTTTCATTCAATCAATGTGCAGGTAAGATTGTTTTGTGTTTTTGAAATGTAACATGCAACTGAACTGAACAGACTAAGAATTACAAATCCGTTATAGATGACTGCACAAGCTTTTGGTATTTTTCTTATTTTTTGGCTTGTGTTGTTTAGAACAGATCAAGTAGCATTTTTGCTAATGTTCATTTCAAAAAGAGTGGTGATACACAGCATATAAAACAATTTAAGTTTTACATAGTACAGTTTCCAACTGAAATGACTGAAGGTGGAACATGAAGCAAAATTTAGGTGTACAACTATGGCTGTGGGGTGCATGCCTCTTTCTGCTTGATAGTGATACCCGGTTACGGTCGGTTGAGAACTGTGGCCATGCATGAGGAACACACACACACACACACACACACACACACACACACACACCATTCCAACATATCAAAATTTGAAAGGCACAGGCAGAAGATTACAGATGCACAGCCAGCAACACACAACACCAGGATCAAACTCATAATCAGTTCAGTTTAGTAGTGTATTGAAGCCTTTTCATCAAACATGATATTAGACTGAAGTGAAAGAAAAGTATTAAACAAAGAACAAACAGAAAACTCGCCTAAATAAAGAGTTAAAATAAAAAGAATGCAATACTAACAAAATAATAATGTAACTACCTTAATCAAGAAAAATACCATAGCTTGCCTATAAGTATGTGATTGGCTAAGAACAGCACCCATATAAAAACAAAATTGAAAATATAGCTGTGTACAGAATATTTTCGACACTGCCATATTCATTGCATACACCCTCAGCATGATACAATGGATGTAGTAATGGGCATCCAAGAAGAATATGGGGAACAAAAATAGAATCATTACATGCACAAAAAACATGTGAAAAATTAATGTTACAAGACTGTAGTCCTAAATTCACTATATTGCGAGCTAAATTCTGAACCCGAGGAGCCACTTTTTGAAAACATGCATAAACATTTTTCATGAACAAATGAAATCTTTCGCATTTGGTTTTTTGAGCTGCCACAGTTCAGTGTTTAGCATTTGGGGGTTACAAACAAGAAGTCCTGGGTTTGAAATTTATGGCACTGTTAGTGTGTCCCATAGGAAAGGCAGTGTAATCAAATTTTCATAAATCCAACCAGGTACAAATGGGTGCTTGACTGAAAAATGATTCTTGGGGGAGGTTAAAATGTTGAAAGGAGAGAACTGGGCCCCCACCACACTATGCCAAACCTTAGACCCAAGAAAAAAGTCATTGTCCTTACAGACTTGATAAAAAGCTAAGGGGGCTTTTTTAAATCTTTGACTGCAGGTTCACACATATTGCCATACATGTAAATGTGCAAATTTCATGGAAACATGTACATGTTCTGTTTGGTTTTCCAGATCATTTGCAAGAAGCAACAACATCGACCTGCCACCGGACGACATTGACCTGCCACCAGACGCTCCAGAAGTTGACGTCCACAGAGGTCCAGAAGTGAATGCTCAAGGTGAAGTGGCTGAACAGGCCAACCCACAGGCGCACGACCCCACTGAAAGAAGGCGACGGCCTGCGGGTCAGTTAGTTCGACAGAGGTTTATCGAGCGATATTTTACGGCTGCATAGTTTCAGACAGTGTTATTTCTCAATCGATACCAACAGCTAGAAACAGTGGAACACTAGAAGAAATAATGATTCTTCAGGCACATGAGGGGAACAAGAAATTAGGTGCAATCCATAGTTGCTGGAGAAATAAAACTAAGAATTTTGTTAA
>JADBJO010016382.1:0-32040 GCA_016801955.1 Conus betulinus | reverse complement strand
GTGAGAACTTTACAGCGTGGACAAAACCCGTGCATGATGTTGACATGTAGTTGAGGTGTTTAAACCCGAGACTATAGCTGGTTCTGACTAAAGTGGTTTGACTTAGTGATGTTGAGGTTGAGCATACAAGACGCATCAGAGACACAAGTGTTGCGATAACAAATGGAAAAAATCTTTAAGAGATGGCATGACATTTTGGGTTGGAACAGCTGTCTTCTAAATCAGTGGTATAGGAGTCCGAAAGTGCGTGTGTGAATTTTGTGAGATCAAAAGCTTTGTTTTTTCATGCCGTTTTTCTTCTGTTGACATTTCCACCTGAGCTGTTTTATACAGTGTTCAGCTTTGTATAACACGAACTGTCTGAGTGAAGAAGAGTTGGAGGTATGACGAAGGTGATTTGTACAGACAGCACACTTGTGGGGAATAGCCTGTTGGTATGTGAACGGTAAAAATCAACTAGGTCGGCGCTGATGTGAACACGGAACACACGCAGGATGTGCATCGCTACATTATTTACGTATTTCACATGATCAACAAGACAATATGTCGGCAGAAAAAAACGTATTGTGTAACTGCACATTTGTAAGCCTGTAGGAAAAGATCCTAGAGGTTCACCAGTGTGCGTACAGTAAGTTGGTTGACACCGGCACTATGTGCACAGTTGACAGTCGACGTGATCGGCACATTGTCCAATGCCACAGTTTGTTCATACTGTCAGCGTACATCATATCAGGTTTACATGCCATAGCCATGGAGAAGAGACTTAATGTGTGTAGTAAAAGAATTGGGAGAGGAAGACGAGGTCATGGGGGAACTGTGAATCCTTGTTATACAGATGGCACCAGACGTGAAGAGCTGCAAGTGGTGTGCACAGAGTAGTAAATGACTTGGCACTGACACTGTGTGCACAGTGGACAGATTCAGTACCTGACGTCTGGTGCTACCAACAGCTCGCTTCTTCACTTTCCTTCTGTGTCTGGTTTACAGCTTCTTGTGTGAAGGTAGCAGGACTGTGGAAGCTCCTTCCCATTTTCTACTGGTACTGTCCTCACGTTTGGTCACCACTTTCCTTGATACGTCAGCTATGTAATGATAACGTTTAAAATCCAGTTGCACATGGATTACCTTTTAAAAATAGATCCTAAGAGGTTGACACTGTGTATATATCAACTAGGTCTGCACGGACATGGTGTGCACGCCAGGAAAACGGGTGTGCCCAATGTTCATTGCTACAGTCTGTCATATCCCAGTTGTATGATTCGTGCATGCTGTCGCCCAGTAACGTAAAAGGTGGAACACAACGGTTCCAAGTCAATTCATGCTGCTTATAGCCAGGCCGACCACGATGAACCACAATAGTGCTGTCACCGTGTTAAAGTCAACTGTTAAAAGAGATTGAAGAGAACCAAGCACCCTCTGTCTGTCTGTCTGTCTGTCTGTCTCTCTCTCTCTCTCTCTCTCTCTGTCTCATTCTGTGTCTGTCTGTCTGTCTCTCTCGCGCTCGCTCGCTCGCTCTCTCTCTCTCTCTCTCTCTCTCTCTCTCTCTCTCTCTGTCCATCTCTGTGTGTCTCTGTCTCTGTTTCTGTCTCTCTCTCACTCTCTCTCTCTCTCCCTCCCCTCCTCCTTCTCCTCTCCTCTCCTCACCTCTCCTCTCGCCTTATGCTGTTAGCATTTCAACACTGAAACAGTAACACGATCACGGAACATTCTGTGGCTGATAGTATATGTGCAGGTGTCTGCCTCTCTGTCTTTCAATCTTGGTATTGATAATCATGGAATATAGCCAGACCATCCACAATGAGTCATAACAGGGCTGTCACCTGGTTAAGGTCAACTCTCAAAATGTATTGAAAAAGAAAACCAGTCACCTCTCTCTCTCTCTCTCTCTCTCTCTCTCTCTCTCTCTCTCTCTCTCTCTCTCTCTCTCTCTCTGCATGTGTGGATGGGTGGGTGTGAGTGTGAACCCCCTCCCCTTCAGGCTTCACATTTCTTCATCTTCCCATCTCTCCTTTCCATATCAGACACGTAGACTAGAAAGGAGCATTACTCACAATATTGTGAGAACTTTACAGCCTGGACAAAACCATTGCATGTTTACATGTAGTTGAGATGGTTTAAACCGGAGGCTTACTGGATCCAGTTGTAATTAAATGAGGGGTTGGTTTGACTGGGTAACGTTAAGCTTGAACATATAAGTCCCATCACATGTTTAACGTTAATGACTGCTGAGAGAACATAGGGAAGACTCTCTTTGATAGTTGGTTTGACTAAAGAGATGGAAAGTCCATTGTGTGAAAAAAAAGGAACGGAACCTGCATTTTGGGTGAATCAAACGTCTTTTATTTCGGTGTGGAAGAAAGAACATGTGAATTTTGTAATGACCAAAGCTAATTTCTCCATGTTCTGTTGACATTTCCACCTGACCTGTTTTCAGCGTTGTATAACACAAAGTGGGTCAGTGAAGAGTTAGAGTATGACCAAGGTGATTAATACAGACACCACACTTCTGGGGAATGGGCTAGCAGGATGTGAACCATAGAATTTGAATAGGTCGGTGCTGACGTCTGCACAGATAATGAACAGGATCATCACCACATTTATATCTTTCACATGAGCAACAGGACAAAGTGTTGGTAGAGGACAAAACGTATGTTTTAACTGCACATTGTTCGACCTGTAGGAAAAGATCCTAGAGGTTTTGAGTTTGTGCATACAGTAAGTTGCTTGGCACCGGCACCATGTGCACAGTCGACAGTCGACGTGATGGGCACAATGACCGATGCCACAGTTTGTTCATACTTTCAGGGTACATTATAACCGTAACCCTGGAGAACAGCCGTCTGTTATTTCGGTGTTATGAGAAAGCACAGGTGACACTTCCACCTGACATTTCAGGCACAGTTCAACATTGTAAGTAAAGAGAGAAGTATGATCAAGGTGATTTATGGAGACGCCACACATCTGAAGAAGAAGCTAACAGTACGTCAGTTTTAAAATTCAACTGTCTGCGCTTAGGTGTGCACAGATAACGTACAGAATGTCCGTCACTACCTGAAACATTTCAATCAACAGGGCTGTTGGTAGAGAACAAGAGGTATGGCTTAACATGGCTTTATTGCACATATTGCACCTGTAGGAAAAGATCCTAGAGGTAGAGTTTGTGCATACAGTTAAGTTGGTTGGTACTGGCGTCATGTGCACAGTTGACAGTCGACGTGATGGGCGCATTGTCCAATGCCACAGTTTGTTCATGTTTTCAGGGTATATTATGTAAGGTTTATATGCCATAACAAGGGGAAGAGCACTTAATGTATGCTGTAAAAGATTGGGAGAGTAAGACGAGGTCACGGGGGAACTGTGAATCCTTGTTATACAGATGGCACCAGATGTGAAGAGCTGCAAGTGATGTGCACAGAGTAAATGACATGCACTGACACTGTGTGCACAGTGGACAGATTCAGTACCTGACGTCTGGTGCTACCAACAGTTCGCTTCTTCACTTTTCTTCTGTGTCTGGTTTACAACTTCTTGTGTGAAGGTAGCTAGACTGTGAAAGCTCCTTCCCATTTTCTACTCGAGCACACATGCCCTTTTCAATCAAATTTTCTAACGCAGATTTGGTTTAAGTTGTTACCAAGTTTTCGATTAAATAACTGACAAATGAATTTTTTCTGCATGTTTTTATGTTTGTGCAGAATGTATGCCTCTCAGTATATTTCATACGATCAACAGGACAGTGTGTCGGTAGAGAATGAAAAGAATGGTCAAACTGCACATGTTGGAGCCTGTAGGAAAAGATTCTAGAGGTATGGACCATACAGTAAGTTGGTTGGCACCAGCACCCTGTGCACAGTTGACAGTCAATGCAACTGGCGCATTGTTCAGTGCCACAGTTTTTTTTCATACTTTTAGCGTACATTATACAAGGTTACATGTCATAGCGTTGGAGAAGAGCTTAATGTGTGCAGTAAAAGAATGAGAGGAAGACAAGGTCATTGGGGAAATGTAAAATCTTCAAATCAATCGCCACGTCGTCTCCATAGACTTTAAGTGACTCGGGTGTGCGCATTTAAATGTGCCGGCCTTGAGCACACTTGACAGACGTCATGATGTGCTAAAGTCTAGTGCTACATTTATTTTTGACATCTATCTATAAACGAGTGTAAGTAATCAGTTTCGTGTGCCAGTGTGTCTTTGCGCTAATGCATCTTATTGTATTGTCTGTGTAGAATGTGGCTGTGGACAGCTGCCTTCTGCATTGCTGTGCGTTGACAGTGTGCAAGCAGCACATGGGGCCTTGGGCCGAGACAGGGGGCGGTGCACCAGTGTTGTGAGACCAACCCAAAGGTCAGTGGACCCAACATTGGAATCAACGATTTCACCTTTTTTCCCTATTGTCAGAGCACCTGTCTGCATGTCTTTCTCTTAGTAACTGTCAGCTCCCCCTCTCTCTCCTCCTTCCTATAACTCCCTCATCCCACCTCTCTCTCTCTCTCTCACTCTCTCTTTCTCTCTCTCTCTCTCTCTCTCTCTCTCTCTCTCTCTCCCTCTCTCTCTCTCTGTCTTCCTCTTTCTTTCCATTTTGGCATTGATAATTGTCACATCGGTCAACGGAGCAGTGCATCCCTGAAGAAATGCTTTTTTCATTCTTTGGCACTAAATTGACACCTGTAGGGAGAGAGACCCTGGAGGTGTCCAGTGTGTGCATACAGTAAACTGGCACCGGCGTCGTGTGGTCACTTGACAGACGTCATGATGTGCCTAACGTCCAGTGCTACAGTTCATGTTGGATTCGTATCTGTAAACGAGTCTTGAGTAATCATAGTATTAACCGTCAGTGTGTCTGTGCATGTGTATAAACTTTCGTGTGTCCTGCTGGCATTCCCTCAGCAAATAAAGCATTATGCCCCATACAGACTAAATGAGTCACTTGACAGACGTCATGATGTGCCAAAAGTCCAGTGCTACAGTTCATGTTGGATTCGTTTCTGTGAGTCTTGAGTAATCGGCGTTAATCATGGTGTGCCTCTGTTAGTGCATGTGTGTGTGTGTGGCGTTTCGTGTGTCCTGTTGGCATGTGTGTGTGTGTTTTCGGGTGTCCTGTTGGCTACACTCGGCAAATAAAGCATTATGCCCCATACAGACTTTACATTGCAGGGAATCGTCCTGAGGGTGTGTACCCTATACAGACTTCACACTGTAGGGGTGACTCTTGTGGTGTATGCGTTGTTCAGTGTGTTCACATTGTAGAGAATGGTCCTGGAAGTGTATACCATGTGCAGTCAGTTTATTTCAGGGAAAGATGGTAGAAGTGTGTCTGTGCACAGTGTTCAAGCTTGTAGTGCTAAACACTGGAGGCAGAAATACTGCACTGCCGGACACACAGGTTGATGCTCTTAGTGGAACCAGTTTGACAACCATTCTCCCCCCCCCCCCCCCCCCCCCTCCTCCTCTCTCTCTCTCTCTGTCATCTTGGCATTGATAATCATTTAAGATGGGATCATCAGGGCAGTATCTCACTGAAGAAATGTTTCATTCTTTTGCACTAAATGAACACCTGTAGAGAGAGACTCTCGAGGTGTGTACTGTGTGCATACAGTAAGTTGGCACCGGCATTGTGCACTCTTGACAGACGTCATGATGTGCTAAAGTCCAGTGCTACATTTATTTTTTACTCCTATCTATAAACGAGTGTAAGCAGTCACACGGTTTCACTTGTCCGTGCTCTCTCTCTCTCTCTCTCTCTCTCTCTCTCTCTCTCTCTCTCTCTCTCTCTCTCTTCTCTCTCTCTCTCTCTCTCTCTCTCTCTCTCTCTCTCTCTCTCTGTGTCTTCCTGTCTCTTTCCATTTGGTATTAATAATTATGTCAGATCGGTCAACGGAGCAGTATATCCCTGAAAAAATGCATGTTTCATTCTTTTGCACAATAGAATCGCCTGTAAGGAGAGTGACCTGAGGTGTGTGCAGTGTGTATACAGTAAACTGGCACCGGCATCGTGTGGTCACTTGACAGACGACATTATGTGCCTAAAGTCCAGTGCTACAGTTCATGTTGGATTCGTATCTGTAAACAGTCTTGAGTAATCAGTGTTAATCGTCAGTGTGTGTGTGCGTTAGTGCATGTGTGTGTGTGTTTTCGTGTGTCCTGCTGGGATTCCCACAGCAAATAAAGCAGCATGCCCCGTACACAATTAACATTGTAGGGAATCATCCTGAGGGTGTATACCCTATACATACATCACATTATAGGGGTGACCCTGGTGGTGTATGCGTTGTTCAGTGTGTTCACATTATAGAGAATGGTCCTGGAAGTGTATACCACGTGCAGTCAGTTTATTTCAGGGAAAGATGGTAGAAGTGTGTCTGTGCACAGTGTTCAAGCTTGTAGTGCTAAACACTGGAGGTAGAAAGACTGCACTGGCGGCCACACAGGTTGACACTGACAGGTGTGTTATTGACATAATGGGCCCTCTGCCCAGTGGTCACATGCTCTTTGTGGAACCTGTTTGACCACTTTTCTTTCCCCACCGTATTTCCTCTCCCTCTCCTGTCTGTCTTCCGTCTCCCTTTTTTTTTTTTAAATTAGGACAATTCAACAGTGAAAATGGCAAAGGTATGTTGACTGTGGACTCAAAGTTGGTCAACACTGACATTTTCCTAGACAGCTGCGTGACACATACATGTACTCTGGTTGTAATTAAGCTGGCTGGTCCAGCTTGACCTAGTCTTGTCTGTCGTACCCATACTGTGAAGCCAGTGTGTTTAGCAAGGTAGGTATATATGCGTTACTGGAAGCAAGTCTTGCATTTTTTCAGTTGTCTTTTTTTTCTTTTTGATTTCTTTGGTCGGCCAAGCTATGGGCAAAAAAAAAATCGGTCTAGAGGCAAAAGAAAAAGGAAAACGAAACTGAAATTGCCTCGTATAACCTTTTTCCTGTATATCATTTCTGTAGGATTTATTTTTCATTTTTAACGTTTTTGTAAATTTGGAACTGACAAAGTGAATGTTTGGAGCTTCCAACACGTCCGAATCTCTCTGGCTTCAAAGAGATCCATAGTTTTACTGCCATGTCGTGAATTTTTTCACGATATAAACTTTTCAGGATTGACCTTTTCCCGTGAATGTAACAGTTCTGGACCCTATGTGGTCGCTGTGCTATGACGACTAAAATTTTCTGCATATGTCATATCCGCTAAACGAAGTGGCTTTTTTGTGTCAGTAATGTCTCGGTTTTGCGCCATATGGCATGGAGAGGAAAAACTAGTTTTGCATCTTAAAATATGGACAGGAATGATATGGCTACATCTTACCATGCAGAGTGAAATCACGCTAAAGGATTTGACTGCAGTGCGACATAATGACATGGCGAGTAGGAGAGTATGAACGGTTTAAACTGGACAGCATTGTTTCCGACTTTTGTTGCACTAGCATCGTCAATCGTTTCAGTGTGAGCATACACTTTCATCGTGTGACCAGCAGGCCGCTGTCATGGGGAAAGCACACGGCCCTTGTACAGTACGACCCATGTCTCTTTGTCTCCATATGTTTTCTGTGGTCGAAATCCCCAAATTATAACAGCTGTAAACATGAGTCAAACCTTTTTTAAAAATCTGTTTTCCATGTCATAAAATTGTCCTTTTCTTTGAAAGTTCCGTCACTAAAAGGATTGCTTTGCATACAGAGAAAACGATTAAAATCGTATCCACATGTGGTAAGTTTTGATTCCATTTTTGCGAAGATCTGACCATTTAATATGAGCAGCAGATATTCTTTCCAAATATACCTAAAGCAAGAGCTCATGATTGTTGGTGATCCAAACATGTGAATGCAAGCAGCCTTGCTCCTTAAGTTATTAACAAATCTTTACGAAAGACTGACTACAAACTGAATTTTACGTTATTGCCAAAGTAGAAAGGTAGTTCTATTCCTGGAATACTAAAGTTCTGCCTGAGTCGCCTCACTTTGCAAATAAGAAATGGAGACAGTTTTGTTTGTCAAAAGTGTGCTCGATTACGCGAACACAAAACTAATGCGAATTATATAATTCCGTAACAATACGGAAAATATATTGAAAGATGATTTTTGTTTCAGACCGTTCAGCTACAGAAATATGGATTGGTTTTGTGAAGACAGCATATTTACAGTGAGTTGTAGATGTCATATTGCCTGATGCCAAGTGCTGCACTTGTTACACATATCCATAGGTTTAATGGGGCAGTGAGCTGGTGAAGAACTAAAGACATTTATACGTGTGTTACTCAAATAATGAAGAAAAAACTTGATAGCTGATGGCACTGACTAAAAGATGGTGTGAAATTCTGTTGGACAAAAAAGAAACGGAAACCGCGTTTTGGATTAGAACACTCGAATTCTGAATCAGTGATTTGAGACTTAGCACAGAAAGTAGAATTCTGTAATGACCATGCTAATTTCTCCATGCCATCATTGCTCTGTTGACAGATACATGACTTCTTTTATGCACTGGTCAGGGCTGTATACCACAAACTGGGTCAGTAAAGAGCTAGAAGTATGACCACACTTGTGGGGAAATATCAGCTAGCTCGGTGCTGATGTGTGCAGCAGAACACATACAGGATATGCATCACTGCATTATTTTCGTATCTCACACGACAACAGGACAACGTGTAGGTACAACAAAGGAATGGTGTAATTGCAGTAATAGGAATGGTTTATTGCAGTAATGGTTTAATTTGCACATATTTGAGCCTGTAAGAAAAAGATTCTAGAGGCTAGAACATGTGCATACAGTGAGATGGTCGGCACCAGCACCATGCGCGCAGTTGATAGTCGACGTCACATGACGTGCGCATGGGGTGAAGCCCCAGTTCATATTTTCGGGATACATTATATAAGGTTTCCATGTCATAGCCATGGAGAAGAGCACTTAATATATGCAGAAGAAACCCGTGCACGATATTTACACGTGATTGAGGCGGTTTAAACCCTGGATAGACCGTAGCCAGTTGTATGTAGACTGAGGCGTTGGTTTGACATGGTAAGGTACTGTTGAGGTTGAAACACACAAGACGCATCACATATTTACGTATCAGTAATTACTGATGACCAAAAGACAAACTGTTTGAAAGGTGTTTTGGCTGACTGAAAGGTGACTGGAAATTCCATTGGACAATAAAGAAATGGAAACCGAATTTGGGTCAGAACAGACGTCTGCTAAATCAGTGGTACAAGAATAAAGACGATACCAACGAAAGAACACATGAAATTTGTACTAAGTAAAGGTAGATCAGGTGCGTTATGTAGACAGGATTGACAGGGCAGTGTGTCGGTAGAGGCTGTAATGCTTGGCTTCTTTGCACAGAGTCTCACCTGTAGGGAAAGATCCTAGAGGTTTTCGATATGTGCATATAGTAATTTGGTCGGCACTGGCATTATGGACACATTTCCCAGACATGATGATGATCCTGAGGTTCAGTGCTACAGTCCACATGAAATGTAATGTGTAAATACAGTTTCATCTTCCATCGAAAAAGGCACTTTATGCACACAAGAAGGAATTTAGAGGATTTCTCTCTTCTCGCTCTCGCTCTGGCTCTGGCTCTTGCTCTTCGCTCTCGCTCTCGCTCTTCCTTACTCAAAAACCCCCCCCGCCCCATTTCCTTCTCTCCCCACCTCTCTCTCTCTCTCTCTCTCTCTCTCTCTCTCTCTCTCTCTCTCTCTCTCTCTCTGTGTCTCCGTCTCATCACAGATAATCATACTTTTCAGCATTTTCCTATTCTAAACTCATGATTGCATGCCAGTGTGTTGTTTAAGAAAAAAGACCTTTCATTTGCTGGCACTTTATTTCACCTGTAGGAAAATATCCCAGAGGTTTGGCTTATGTTTATACAGTAAGTGGGTCAGCACTGGCATTGTATGCACCGTTCACAGACGATGTGTTGTGGCCCAACGTCCAGTGCTACGGTCCATTTTCAGTGTATACTGTGCGAATTTCATATCCCACAGAGCACAGGACTTGATTGACGTAAGGAAAATGGGGTTTCTGACGAGAAAATGTATTGAAACCATTGTAAGGTTGTTGCACAGAGACAACTTGCTGGGGAAGATGCCCTGATTATACCACATGTGTATACAGTAAGAGGTGTGGCACTGACATCTGCAGAGCCTAAGGCATCGTGCATGACTGATGCCATAAACCATTCACCTACTGACTGGTCTGTCGCACTGCTATTTATCCCATGGCACGAGTCCAGTAACGTTTTCTGGTATCCTAACCTTCCAAAGTATACAGTGAACAAACCAGGAGATGGAAGTTTGAGGTTTTATTACGCACTGGGAATTCAGGACCTAGAGCAGCGTCACATGTACTGAGTTAGGACTTGAAAGGATAGATTGTACAGATGTATTGTCTGCACACACAACTGGTACCCATTGGAACGAGTCTGGGCCAAGTTGTATTTGTAGGGAAAGTTTCTAGAGGTACGTCGTCTGTGTACAGAGTTCATAATGTAGGGAATGAATTCAGAGGTGTAATCCCTCCCCCACAGTATGGGTCAGGTACAAAGTGCGTGGAACAGGGGGTAAGACAGCCTATGATCTTTTATGTCGTTGTGTATGTTTGGATTTATCTTTATTACGTCGAGGCATACATACATCGGTGTCTTGATGACTTTGCAGACACCAAGAATGACACATTACACAATAAGAGGAGTGGCAGACCTAAAAGGACTTACACAACGCATGTTGATCAAATACATTTAACATTGAATCGAGATAAACATTTTATCACCACAAGAAGATTGTGACGTGCAGTGTATCGGTGGAGACTATAATGCTTAGCTTCATTGCACAGGATCCTAACTGTAGGGAAAGATCCTACAGATTTGTAAACTGTGCATACAGTAAGTTCGTCGGCACTGGCATTGCACGCACAGTTCAGGCGATGTGTTGTGCCAGGTGTCCAGTGCTACAGTCTATTTTCAGAGTATAGTGCGCAAAGTTGATAATACAGGAAGAACAGGATTTGATTTACGTAAGGAAAATGGGCGCAAGATGCTTACATGTAGTTGAGGTGGTTGAAGCCCTAGCCTGTGGCCAGTTCTAACTAGAGTGGTTGGACTTGATGAAGTAACATTGAGGTTCAACATATAAGATGCATCACACATTTATGTATAATTACCGAGATAAAGGAACAACACCTTTGAGAGACGGCATGACATTTTGGGTCAGAAAAGCCGTCTTCTGAAGCAGAGGTACACGAATTAAACATATTTCCGACGATCAACGGGACAAAGTGTCGTCAGAGAATAAAAGATATGGTTTAACTGCACATCTTCACTCCTGTAGGAAAAGATCCTAGAGGAAGGCGGTGTGCATACAGTGAGTTGGTTGGCACCGGCACCATGTGCACAGTCGACAGTCACAATGGGCACATTGACCAATGCCACAGTGTGTTCATGTTTTCTGCGTACATCATATCAGGTGTACATGCTCTAGCCATGCAGAAGAGCACTTAATGTATGCAGTAATAGAATTAGGGAGAAGAGGTCATGGGGGAACTGTGAATCCTTGTTATACAGATGGCACCAGACGTGAAGAGCTGCAAGTGGTGTGCACAGAGTAAATGACTTGGCACTGACACTGTGTGCACAGTGGACAGATTCAGTACCTGACGTCTGGTGCTACCAACAGCTCGCTTCTTCACTTTCTTCTGTGTCTGGTTTACAGATTCTTGGGTGAAGGTAGCAGGACTGTGGAAGCTCCTTTCCATTTTCTGCTGGTACTGTCCTCACGTTTGGTCACCACTTTCCTTGTTGCGTCACTTCTGTAATGATTACGACTTAAGTCTAAGTGCACACAGATTACCTTTTAGGAATAGATCCTAAGTGGTTCACACTGTGCATACTATATAAACTAGGTCTGCACTGACAATATGTGCACGCCAGGAAAACAGTGTGCCTAATGTCCATTGCTACAGTCACTTTCATCCCAGCTGAGTGATTAATGCATGCCATCGCCCAGTAACTTAAAAGGTGGAACACATCAGTTCAAGTCGATTCATGATGCTTATAGCCAGGCCGCCCACACTGAGTCATAAGTCACCTTGTTGAAGTCGACTCTCAGGATAGATCCGAGACAAAATCTCTCTCTCTCTCTCTCTCTCTCTCTCTCTCTCTCTCTCTCTTGTGTGGGTATATGTGTGTCTTGTTCCTCACTTCATTTTTTTCTCTCCCCTTCTCTCCTCTCCTCGTCAGACTCGTAGACCAGAAAGAGGCATGCCTTATAGTATTGTGAGAACTTTAAAGCGTGGACAAAACCCGTGCATGATGTTGACATGTAGTTGAGGTGTTTAAACCCGAGACTAGAGCCGGTTCTAACTAGAGTGGTTTGACTCCGTAATGTTGAGGTTGAGCATACAAGACGCATCAGACACGTATACAAAGTATTGCGATAACAATGGAAGAATCTTTAAGAGTTTGGCATGACATTTTGGGTTGGAACAGCTGTCTTCTAAATCGGTGGTATAGGAGTCAGAAAGTGCGTGTGAATTTTGTGAGACCAAAAGCTTTCTTTTTTCATGCCGTTTTTTCTTCTGTTGACATCTACACCTGACCTGTTTTATACAGTGTTCAGCTTTGTATAACACGAACTGTCTGAGTGAAGAGTTAGAGGTATGACGAAGGTGATTTGTACAGACATCACACACTTGTGATGTCTGTAGCCTATCAGTATGTGAACGGTAAAAATCAACTAGGTCGGCGCTGATGTGTGCACGGAACACACACAGGATGTACATCACTACATTATATATGTATTTCACATGATCAACAAGACAATATGTCGGCAGAAAAAACGTATTGTGCAACTGCACATTTGCATGCCTGTAGGAAAAGATCCTAGAGGTTCACCAGTGTGCGTACAGTAAGTTGGTTGGCACCGGCACTATGTGCACAGTTGACAGTCGACGTGATGGCACACATTGTCCAATGCCACAGTTTGTTCATACTGTCAGGGTACATCATATCAGGTTTACACGCCATAGCCATGGAGAAGAGAACTTAATGTGTGCAGTAAAAGAATTGGGAGAGGAAGACAAGGTCATGCGGGAACTGTGAATCCTGTTATACAGATGGCACCAGACGTGAAGAGCTGCAAGTGGTGTGCACAGAGTAAATGACTTGGCACTGACACTGTGTGCACAGTGGACAGATTCAGTACCTGACGTCTGGTGCTACCAACAACTCGTTTCTTCACTTTTCTTCTGTGTCTGGTTTACTTCCAGCTTCTTGTGTGAAGGTAGCAGGACTGTGGAAGCTCATTTTCTGCTGGTACTGTCCTCACGTTTGGTCACCACTTTCCTTATTACGTCACTTCTGTAATAACGACTAAAATCCAATTGCACATCGAGTACCTTTTAGAAATAGATCCCAAGAGGTTGACACTGTATATATATCAACTAGCTCTGCACGGACATGGTGTGCACGCCAGGAAAACGGTGTGCCTAATGTTCATTGCTACAGTCTCTCATATCCCAATTGTATGATTCGTGCATGCTGTCGCCCAGTAACGTAAAAAAGTGGAACATATCAGTCCAAGCCAGTTCGTGCTGGTTATAGCCAGGCCGACCACAAGGAGCCACGTCAGGGCTGTCACTAGTTCCTTAACTCTCAAAATAGATTTCAGAAGAAAACCAGTCGCCTCTGTCACGGACGGACACCACTTCTTTTGGCCCAATGGATTTTTTTCCCTTCTTCCATGCGTTGCATGTCGGTTCTGCGAGCTGGGTGGGACACGAAAAGCGTATCGCCCGTGACATTTTCTTCTCCCATCCTCCAGCAGTTCACTTTGAGCTTTCGTTTTACATTTTTTTTTGTTTATTCCCTTTACCTTTGAGGGTTTTTTTTTAAGGGACGTCTAATGTTGATCCACTGGGTGTGTTTTGCACGTGGTGCAGTGGCTAGTGTCATGTCGCCTTTCTGATGGGTGAGTTGTGTTACCTGGCATGGGCTGGAAAAGAGGAAGTCACTCGAACCTTGACTGCCCAGTGGGGAGAACTCCTTTCTCCGCCAGCTGGTGTATTCCTTGAGGCCACCCAGACCTGGTCTTCACTTCACTGTGGGACTTTCGAGTCTTTGGTCGTGGGCGTTCACCCTTCGTTGGGCCGGGACGGCGATCATGTTTTGTTCCTCAGTCTACAAAGCCATATGGTAACTACTTTTTTTTTTATTTACGATTTGAATTTGTAAACTCTCGCTTCTTTCCATGTTTGAACAGTCGGTTCAAAACCTAGTCTAATTTAACTAGCACGTCGACAGGAGGTCGTTAATGAAGTTACAAGTGTCGTCAGTTCGAACATGTCGAAATTGTGACCAGTTTTTTGGCGAAATATATTCGTTGGCATTGAGCTTTCAAATTATCAACGCTCAATATTTTTATCAGCTGCCTTGGATAGGTAGCTTTGTGCTTTGCTTGTAATAAACAGCAGGTTGGTCGGAGGTTAAACTCGCCATTTTGAAACAGTTTTCATAGGGAGACAACTGGGATTTTTTTTTTATGGCTGCTTGGTCGTACTTGTCTCCCTTTTATGCCGCTATGGGGGCAGTGTAAGAGGAGTTGTTAGTGTCGATTTCTTATTTCAAGTAAGCAATACCGTCATCTTTTTATTTGATTTTGGTATTGGGTGTTTAGTCTTCTGTCATTAAGTGGAGTCGTCATAGCAGTAATAAACGATAATAATAGACATTAGTAGTTCTCCGTGACAGGCAGCTCAAAACATTTCACAGCTGTAATACACATTAACACACACCACACAGTTTCAAAGCGAGGTGACTGAAGGTGGAAAGTGAGCAAATTTTTGAAAGATTATTTCCGCAAGACAATACAGATTACTGGACAAAACACGATGCATTTCGACTTCTTGGGTTTTGCGCCGAAAAAGACAAAAAGTGATTGTTCATTTCGTTGTATTCATTGTCCTAAATGTTTTCGCCTGAAGAAGACCCCAAAAGGTCGGAATGCATCATGTTTTGCCCTTCAATCTGTCTGTATTCTTTTCCGGAAATATCTTTTTAAAAAAAACTTCTGAGGGGAAGATAAGCTGAATCCAGAAAAGCAAACTTACAATCATAAGTTACAACAGTTGTCAGTACTTGTACATACACAGGCACATACGCATGCACATACACACACATACACGTACGCACATACGAACACACGTACACAGCCTTACGTGCAAGCCACGCACACATGTGCAAGTGCGCTGTCACATTAACACGCGCGCACGTGCGTACACACACGCTCACACAGAGGTGTGTAGACACTTAACGTGTCAGGAACGTTACTTGAAATATGCAGGCTGTGCCTACAGCAAGTGGCTCGGTGGTATCATGGGCACAGGGAGAGAGAAGCCAAGTCTGTCCTGTGCAGCAACCATTGAGTTAATTCCCGTGTATACTGCACAAATTCATCCCACTGTTGTGTTTATATTAGACTAGACTTCATGACGTTTGGTGGTTAAGATGATGATATTCATCTCTGTGTGTGGTTTATATTGCACTAATGCGTACTTCAGTATTTTAGATCCATTTCTGTTCACTGGTTTTTCTGTATCCACCCAGACTACCAGACGTGTGATTAGGTTGTTCACTGCTTTAAAAAAAAAAGTCAGAAGATGAATTTTCTTGTGTCCTGTATTTAAGAGCACAATACTGGACCCTTTCAACTGAATGCAATAAATCAAATATTTGTTGGATACCACCCCATTGTGGAATTTATACCAATGAATACATTGACCATCTCGCAAAAAAAAAAAAAATGTGGGGCGAGAAACACTTTGAATGCTGTTGTACTTTGTACAAACACTTTGTACTGCCATGCAGTTTCTCTTCAGTAGAAATGTGTCACATAATAGGAAATGAAACGATACGACGTTTTTTTCTCTTTTGGTTCAAAGCACTTTTCGTTATTAAATACTCGATGTGCAACTAGATCAGTTGTCACCTTGTCGTTCAGACTTTTAAATGCTTTAACGGCAAAGTACTGTAAAGACATTAAGTGTTTCTGCTCTGCAGAATTGAGCATATATGCTGGTAAATATGCTTCAGTGAGAACTTTCCTACCTCCGGAAGTCGGTAATGCGTATTTTGCCTGTTTCTAATGTTATTTTGGGATCAGTTTAATCTTTTCAATCTTTCAATATTTAGGTTAGTTATTCGTTATGTAGTCCTATTGCACGTCTCTCTCTCTCTCTCTCTCTCTCTCTCTCTCTCTCTCTCTCTCTCTCTCTCTCTCTCTCAAAAACATTTTTCATGTTAGAAGTTAAGTTTTGCTGGGTTTTGTTTGTTCGTTTTTTTTTTTTGTTATGCTTGAGTCTAAAATCATCGACACGATGAATAGACTTTAAATAGAACGACCACCAGCCTCAAAGAGCGCAGTGTATTGGTTCAAAGTACACAGAACATGTAAGTAAAATCCTGCCAGAAAACGGATCTGTTCAAAGCGTCAAAGGCACCATATACACTTTAATGTATTGCTGCTCGCATACTTCGTCAAATATATTACTGACGATTATGCAGCCGTAACCCTTTCGTTCAGAGACGGTGACATATTTGTAAATATATAGTTGTATTACATTTGTCTGCCTGCCTGCCTGTTTCTCTTTCTCTCTCTCTCTCTCTCTCTCTCTCTCTCTCTCTCTGTGTGTGTGTGTGTGTGTGTGTGTGTGTGTGTGTGTGTGTGTGTGTGTGTGTGTGCGCTTGTGTGTGCTTGTGTGTGCTTGTGTTTGTGCTATAATAGGACCTGTACGGAAAGATCCTAGATTGTTTTGGCATGTGTCCGTAAGTTGATCAACACTGGCATCTTTTGCACAATTGACAGACGTGTTGTGCCTGATTGTCCAGTGCTACAGTCTCGGTGTATAAAGTACGAATGTTTTATCCCACGGAGGACAGGACTTCATTTATGTGAGGAAAAAAATGGTTTTTAGGAGGGAAAACGACGTCACAGTGCCAGAGAATTATAATTGCAAAATCGATGCCGACAACCTTGCTGTGGAATGTCCTTTGATTACACTACATGCATATACAGCAAGAGGTGTGGTATTGGCATCTGCACAGGTGAAGACGCCGAGCCTGATTAATGCTGCACACAGTTTACTAACAGACGTGTCTGTTGCACCTGTACTTATCCCATTGCCTAAGTCCATTGACGTTCACTGGTGTTTTCTAGACGTCTCTGTTGCACCTGTACTTATCCCATTGCCTGAGTCCATTGACGTTCACTGGTGTTTTCTAGACGTCTCTGTTGCACCTGTACTTGTCCCATTGCCTGAGTCCATTGACGTTCACTGGTGTTTTCTAGACGTCTCTGTTGCACCTGTACTTATCCCATTGCCCGAGTCCATTGACGTTCACTGGTGTTTTCTAGACGTCTCTGTTGCACCTGTACTTATCCCATTGCCTGAGTCCATTGACGTTCACTGGTATTTTCTAGACTTGTCTGTTGCACCTGTACGTATCCCATCGCCGGAGTCCAATGACGTTCACTGGTGTTTTCTGACCAAAATACATTGACCAATCAGACGGAAGTGTAGGTTTTATTACACAAACTTACTTCAGGTCTTACAGAGGAACACCTTATCGAGTTTTGACTCGAAAGTATGGGTCTCACTGATGCATATTCTGTATAGGGAGTTGTACAAGTTTGATAGAGACCACTCCTCCTCCACAGTGCTCCCTGTTAATAACCGACTCTTTCAGACACCGTCGTTGACTCTTTTTACATTTGTCTGTGTCTTTATATGGACCATTTTCCTGTCTGTGTTCTGGGTACTCTTCAACGCTTACGTCTGGCCAAAATGCATGACATGCTTCATGTTTTTTGTTGTTGTAAACTTGCAACTAGGACGTGACAATTGGACACGTTGTTTAGAGAGGACACCATCTGTCCGTTCTGCAGTGTCTGTCTGTCCAAATGACCTCTTTAGGTCTTATTTTTGTATACATGGGAGGTAACCGGGTTTAAAAAAAGTATTGGCACTGGGATTGTTTCATAGGACCTTTGCCTGTGAGATCAGAAACAGTGCCTACAGTAGGACTGCCAAGTCGGCGGTGGTGGAGATGCCGTAGTGACGTGAACTATGGTACAGTGTGTGTACAATCTGACACTGCCACATCTGACAGAAAGGAGTTGGAGTAATTGTAAGGACAAATACGCAGTGATCATGCTTACACAGCCACATCTGATAGGAATAAAGATAAATATATGTACATTGATAAGGTGACACTGCTACATCTGATAGGCATGAAGTGTACGGGAAAACATGTTACACACAGAATAGAAAATAGAACTTACCAGGCCACACACATTAGTCAGGAGGAGAACCTGAACACAAAACTCGATGTGAGGGAAAGGGAGGATTGAGAGGAAGACACGAGGCTATGGGGGGATAATACATTTGGTGTAAGACGGTAAACACTCCTAGGAGCAGATCAGAAAGTGTTCACAGTGTGTATACAGTGAGTGGTGTGTGAAGTACGTGCACAGTGTAGAGAAACTATAGCTATGTCCAGCGCTACAAACCATTCACTTATTTACAGGTTCATCTCTTAGGGTGCACTTCTCTATATCTCCAGACAAATAGTGCTTGATTGTAATGTTCCCCTCAATTTACCCATGTCCACGTCCACCTTCACCTTGCCCTGCGCAATGACCACCCCTAAAATGTGCCCCATTTCAACCTCTCCCTCCCTCTCTTCCCCTCCCTCCCCCCCTCTCTCTCTCTCTCTCCCTTTCTGGGTTCAGTAAATCTCTACTGAATAAACTCGTATCATCTCTAAAATGTTTAAAGGAAGTTTAGAATTTTGTTAAAAAGAAAATGGCCGAGAAACTATATTACAATTGACGTATTATTTCAGCATTTCCAAACCTTTTTTTTTTTTTTTAGATATGTTAACATACCAATCGATGTGAGCATGACGGTTTTATGAACCAGCCAATTACTCCAGAAGTAGCATTAGCATTAAACTGAAAAATCGTAATGTGAGGCCTTGCAGGTATCATTGAATTATTTAAACGTTCTTCTGACCAGGTGGTGAACTTCTGAAAATGTTTGATAAGTTATTTGATGGTGGTATGTTTCCGAAAAACTGGTCTCAATCGGTTATTCTGGCATTCTTCAAGAAGGCTGACGTAAATAATCCCAGCAATTATGGAGGGATTTCCCGCAGTGGTATTAGTCGTATATTGTTTAGAATTATCATGAATCGTAGACTACATGAGTGGGTAGAAAAAATATCACAGGTGATCAAACAGGTGTTGGAAAAGGTCATTCGACTACTAGCCGTATGTTAGTTCTCGTCTCTCCCTCTCTCTCTCCCTTCTCTCTCTTCCCTCCCCCCTCCCTCCTCTCTCTCCTGCCCCCTCTCTCAAGCATCTATGGGAATAGCCTAAGAGTATATGAACTGTGAATTTCAGCCAAGTGGTCGACAAGGGTGTGTGCACATGTAACGCACCTATGTTCAGTGCTGCAGGAAATATTTGTCAGTGATGACTAAAATGCTGTGGTTTCTTTGCACAGTTTTCCACCTGTAGGGAAAGATCCTAGAGGTTTCATGAGTGTGCATGCAGTAAATTGGTTGGCACTGGCATGTGTACAGTTGACAGTCCACAAGGTTCACTTGCCTGATACTACCGTGCATTATCAGTGTATATAATAGTCTTTTCATACTCCATTGATTATCTCCTGTATGTGAGAGAACAGAACTTTCGGGATGGTGGGACTAATCGTTATATTGGATGCACAGGTACCACCTCTATAGCAGCAGAAGAGGCGCAAGTCCAGTCTGTACAGCATTTTGGCACTGACGTGTGCTCAGGCCACAGACACCACGTCTGATATAAAGCTCTACCAGGCATTTGCTGATTAACCCATTGTCAGTGTGCAGTGCGCCACTTTACATCTCGCAGAGAAAAAAGCACAAGCACCACACTCAAACTTCCTCTCTCATCTCTCCACCCCTTCTGTCTTTCCCTCCCTCCCCCCGTCCCCCCCCCCCTCTCCCGTCTCTTTTTCTCTCTGTCTGTCTGTCTGTCTGTCTGTCTCTCTCTCTCTCTCTCTCTCTCTCTCTCTCTCTCTCTCTCTCTCTCTCTCTCTCTCTCTCTCTCTCTCTGAATTCAGTCAATCTTTACTAAATAAAGTCGTATCATACATTAAATATGGCAAGGAATTTTGGATTCGTTGAAAAGAAAACAGCCTAGAACGTATATTGCCCTTGATGTATGGTTTCAGCATCTCCAAACCGTATACGATGCAAATGTTGAACACACCAATCGAAGAACCGTTTGACGTAAGCACTGGTGGTTACAGGAACTGGCCAGTTACTCAAGAAGTATTCTTAGCATAAAAAAAATTGAAACATTGTAAGGCAGAGGCTCTCATGGCATTGCTGGTGAATTATTTAAACATTCTTCTGACCAGATAGTAAACGTCATTCTGAAATTGTTTGGTAAGTTATTTGATGGTGGTATATTTCTGGGAAAACTGGTCTGTATCAGTTATTCTGGCATTCAGGAAAGGTGATGTAAATAATCCCAGTAACTATCGAGGGATTTCTCCACAGTGATATTAGTAGTAAATTGTCAAAAAATATCATGAATCATAGACTACATGAATGTGTAGGAAAAAAATATGACTGGTGATCACCAAGCAGGCTTTAGAAAAAAATATTCGACTATTAACCTTATGTTTACTTAGCTCTTGCTCTGTCCCTCTCTTTTCTCCCCCCCCCCCCCCCCCCTCTATCCTCCCCACTCTCTCAAGCATCTATGGCATAGCCCAAGAGTGTATGAACTGTGAATTTCAGTCAGGTTGGTCGACGACTGTGTGTTTACATGAAATACACCAATGTCCCGTGCTGCAGGAATTAGTGATAACTAAAATGCTTGGTTTCTTTGCACAGCTTGTCCACCTGTAGGAAAAGATCCTAGAGGTGTAGGGTGTGTGCATACAGTAAGTTGGTTGGCAGTGGCATCATGTGTACAGTTGACAGTCGACAAGGTTCACAGGATGTCCAATGCTACAGTGCATTATCACTGTATATGATACTATTTGAATCATAGACTACGTGAATGAGTAGAAGAAAAATATCACAGGTGACCATCAAGCAGGCTTTAAAATAGGTGATTCGACTACTAACCATATGTTTACTTAGCTCTCCCTCTCTCCTTTCTCTCTCCTTTCCCCTTTCTTTCCCTCTCCCTCCCTCTCCTGTCTCTCCCCCCCCCCCCCCCCCCCCCCCCCCCCCCCCCCCCACCCCCCCCCCCCCCCCCCACCCCCCTCCATTTCTCTCTCTCATGCATTTATGGAATATCCTAAAGAGTGTATGAACTGTGAATTTCAGCAAGTTGGTCATAGACGGCATGTGCACAGGAATTACTTTGCCAGTGATGACTAAAATCCTTGGTTTCTTTGTACAAGTTGCCACCTGTAGGGAAAGATCCTAGAGGTGTCCTCAGTGTGCATACAATGAGTTGGTCGGCAGCGGCATCATGTGCACAGTTGACAGTCGACACAAGGTTCACATGATGTCCAATGCTACAGTGCATTATCAGTGTATATACTATTTTCATACTCCATTATTTCCTGTATTTGAGAGAAAAGACATTAGGGAGGGTGAGACAGTCATGGAGTTATCGATAACCGATTCCACAGGTACCACCTCTGTAGCAGAAGAAAAGGTGCAAGTCCCGTCCACACAGCATTTTGGCACTGCCGTGTGTGCAGGCCACAGGCACCACGTCTGATGTAAAGCTCTACCAGGCATTTGCTGATTAATTCGTTGTCAGTGTAAAGTGCACCAGTCTATATCTCGCAAGAGAAAAGTACTCGCCTTGATAATGAAACACTTCAAGCGACTTTTGTCGGAGAGGAAACGCATGTTACACACAGAATAGAAAATGGAGCTTACCAGGCCACACACATTAGTCAGGAGAAGCTTGAACAAAACTGGATGTAATGAGAGGGTGGAGGGGAAGGCAAGGCGATGGGTGGATAATACATTAACTTGTAAGATGATTTCCAGGAACAGATCAGAAAGTGTTCACACTGTGTATACATTGAGCGGAGTGTGAAGTATGTGCACAGTGTAGAGACACTATAGCTATGTCCGGTGCTACAAACCATTCACTTATTTACTTGTTCTTCTCTGTGGAGTGCACTGCTCTATATTTCCAGACAAATCGTGCTAAATTGCAATGTTCCTCTCAATTTCCCCTTGTCCATGTCTGCTTACTCCTTGCTCTGCACAAATACCGTCCTCAAACCGTGCATTTAACTCTCCACCCCTTCTCTCTCTTCTCCTTCCCCCCTTCCTCCCCCACCACTCTATCTCTCGCTCTGCCTTTCAGTCTATCTCTCTGTCTCTCTTTCTCTCTCTCTCTCTCTTTTCTGAGTTTAATAAATCTTTACTAAATGAATTCATATCATATATTAAATATCACAAGGAATTTTGGAATTTCATTTAAAGAAAACGGCCTAGAACCTATTATTATCCTTGATGTATGGCTTCAGCATTTCCAAACCTTATTAAGATGCAAATGTTGAACACAAATCGAAGAACGTTTGATGTAAGCAGTGGTAGTTATAGCAACTGGTCAATTACTCTAGAAGTATTCTTAGCATAAAAAATTCAAACATCGTAAGGCGGCGGCCCTGATGGCATTAGTGGTGAATTATTTAAATATTCTTCTGACCAGATAGTAAACGTCATTCTGAAATTAAGTTATCTGATGGTGGTAAAGTTCCGGAAAACAGTTATGTATCAGTTATTTCTGGCATTCAAGAAAGGTGATGTAAATAATCCCAGCAATTATCAAGGGATTTCTCCGCAGTGATATTAGTAGTAAATTGTCTAGAATATCATCAATCATACACTACATGAATGAGTTAAAAAAAAAAAAAATAGCATCGGTGATCCCTAAGCAGGCGTTAGAAAAAAGTTATTGGACTACTAACCTTATGTTTACTTAGCTCTCGTCTCCCTCTCTGTCTCTTCCCCGTCCCCCCACTTCTTCTCCATCCTCCCCCATCTGTCAAACGTCTATGGCATAGCTTAAAGAGTATATGTACTGTGAATTTAAGCAAGTTTTGGTCGACGACGGCGTGCGCACATGAAATGCACCAATGTCCAGTGCTGCAGGAATGAGTTTTGTCAGTGCTGACAGAAATGCTTGGTTTCTTTGCACCAGATTCCACCTGTAGGGAAAGATCCTAGAGGTGTGGCGAGTGTGCATGCAGTAAGTTGCTTGGCATTCGGCATGATGTGTACAGTTGACAGTCGACAAGGTTCACATGATATCTAATGTAACAGTGCATTATCAGTGTATATAATATTTTGATGCTCCAGTTATTTCCTGTATGTGAAGAAGGGCGGAGGGGGGGGGGGGGGACTTTGAGGGTGGTAAAGTCATGCAGTAATCGTTCATTGGCTGGACAGTACCACCTTTTGTAGCAGCAGAGGTGCAAGGCCAGTCCACACAGCGTTTTGGCACTAACGTGTGCACAGGCCACAGGCTCCCTGTATGATCTTGAAGCTGTACCAGGCATTTGCTGATTAATTCGTTGTCAGTGTGCAGTGCACCAGTGTATATCTGGCGCAGTAAAAATCGCTCGCCTTGATAACACTGAAAGTGACTCTTGTTGGAGAGGAAACGCATGCTACACCCAAAATAGAAAATAGGGATTACCAGGCCACACACACGTTAGTCAGAAGTTTGAACAAATCTCCATGTAAGGGAAAGGGGGTGGGGTTGAGGGAAAGGCAAGACTATGGGTGGATAATACGTTAATTTGTAAGAAGAAAAACACTTCTAGGAACAGATCAGAAAGTGTTCACACTGTGTATACATTGAGTGGGGTGTGAAAGTACGTGCTCAGTGTAGAGAGACTACAGTTATGTCCAGCGCTACAAACCATTCACTTATTTACTTGTCCTTCTCAGTGGAGTGCACAACTATATATCTCCAGATAAATAGTACTTGATTGCAATGTTCCCCTCAATTTCCGCATGTCCATGTCTGCCTAGTCCTTGCACTGCACAACCATCGCTCTAAAACTGCCATGTTTCACCTCTCCATCCCTCTCCACCTCCCTCCCTAAAACGCGCTCTCCTTATTTTTCTTCTTCGCCACCCCCACCCCCCCCCCCACCCCCCACCCCCTTTCTGAGTTCAAGGAATCTTTACTGAATAAACTCGTATTATTAAAAAAGATGTTAAAAACAAAAGAAAACGCCCTTGAAACTAGTACCCTTAATATATGGTTTCACCATTTCCAAACCTCAACGGATGCAAATGTTGTCAACTCATCAATCGAAGAACTGTCTGATGTGAGCAATGATGGTTATGGGAACTGGCCAGTTAATTGAGAAGTATTATCAGCGTTAAGAAAACAGAAAAATCGTAAGGTAGCGGCCCTGATGGCATTACTGGTGAATTATTTTGAAATTCTGACCAGGTGGTAAACGTCTTTCTGAAATTATTTGATGGTGGGTTTTTTTTTTCTCCAGAAATGGTCTTTATCGGTTTTTCTGCCGTTTGACAAGAAGGCTGTAAATAATCCCAGCCATTATCTAGAGATTTCCCTTAGTGCTTTTAGTAGTAAATTGTTTGGAATCATTAATCATAGATTGCGTGAATGGTTTTGAGGAAAAAAATAGCACTGGTGACCATCATGCAGGCTTTATAAAAAGTTATTCGACTGTTGACCATATGTTTACTTTGCTTTGCTCTCTCTCTCTCTCTCTCTCTCTCTCTCTCTCTCTCTCTCTCTCTCTCTCAGTGCTGCGTGAATTAGTGATGAATAAAATGCTTGGTTCCTTTGCACGGCTAACCACCTGTAGGGAAAGATCCTAGAGGTGTGTTCAGTGTGCATACAATAAGTTGGTCGGCACTGGCATCGTGTGCACAGTTGACAGTCGACAAGGTTCGCATGATGTCCAATGCTACAGTGCATTATCAGTGTATATACCATTTCATACTCCATCGATTACTTTCTGTATGTGAGAGAAAAGAACTATAGGGAGAGCGAGACAGTCATGGAGTAATCGTTAACTGTTTCGATCTAAAGCTCTTCCCGCCATTTCCTGATTTAACCATTGTCGGCGTGTACTGCACCAGTTTACATCTCACACAGTAGAAAGCACTCGCCTTGTTTATGAAATACTTCCAGTGATTTTTGTTGGAGAGGTAACATGTTACACACAGAATAGAAAAGAGGGCTTACCAAGCCACATGCGTTAGTCAGGAGAACCTTGAACAAAACTTGATGTAAGGGAAAGGGAGGATGGAGGGGGAGGGGGAGGCAGGGCTATGGGCAGATAATATATATAAATTGGGTGTAAGAAGAAAAACACTTCTAGGAACAGATCAGAAATTGTTTACACGTTGTATGCTGTGAGTGGAGTGTGAAGTGCGTGCACAGTGTAGGGACACTATGGCTTATGTCCAGCGCTACAAACCATTCACTTATTTACTTGTTCTTCTCTGTGGAGTGCACTACTCTTATATCTCTAGACAAATGGTACTTGATCGTAATGTTCCCCTCAATTTTCCCCTTGTCCATGTCTGCCTACTCCTTGCCCTGCACAACCATCGCTCTAAAACTGCCATGTTCCACCTCTCCACCCTCTCTCCCTTCCTCCCACCTCCCTCCCTGAAACGCTCTCTTTTTCTCACTCACTCCCCCCCCCCCCCCCCCTCCCCCCGTCATCGCCCCCTTTCTGAGTTCAATGAATCTTTATTGAATGAAATCGTATTCTCTATAAAATGTGAAAAGCAAAACAAAACGCCCTAGACACTGTCAAAACAGTTCTCACTTTTTCGTGGGTGTTGCTCTCGTTGCTCTCCGTTGTGTTGGGATACGAGCTTGTGAAGTTGTGGAAAAGACGGCATCATTCTCGTCGCATGCTGTTGTGTTTCGAGATTCCTCGTGCATGTTGATAAATGTTCTTGCGGAGCATGTTTGTTTCCAGTGCTTATTTTGCACAGAAACATGGCTTTCAGGGAATGTTCCCTGCGGTCTGAGGCTGTGCATATATTCAGCATTGGTGCCGACACTGTGTGTGCGTGTGACGGTCAACGTACCTTGATGTCAGCTCCACAGTCACTGACTATTCATAAACAGCCCATTTCCAGGGACGAACCGACAGATAACGCATCGTAAAATGTCTTTCAGACTTCCTTTACCCCATTCCCCCTGTTCATCTATTGTTGTCGCTGTATTTTCTCCAAACGTTTTGAGTGGGGTTTCTTAGCCATGCAATTGGGTTTGATGGATTTGTCCTTTTCAAGCTTCCTTTTTGTCTGCGTTCATGTTTAACGCTCAGATAAACACAGGATGTCGGCACGAATAACGTGGATTCAACTGAGCATTTTCATTTTAAGTGCTTCGTTTACCCTCTCTCTCTCTCTCTCTCTCTCTCTCTCTCTCTCTCTCTCTCTCTCACAATGTTTAGGCTGTCACCTCGTTATTTAACTCTCAAAATAGATTTAAGAAGAAAACCAATTGTCTCTTTTTCTCTCTCTTTGTCTCTGTCTGTCTGACTCTCTCTCCCTCTCTCTCTCTCTCTCTCTCTCTCCCTCTCTCTCCCTCTCTCTCCCCCCCCCCCTCTCTCTCTCTCTCTCTCTCTCTCTCATACATAAATGTTCAGGCTGTCACCCCGTTAAAATCAGCTCTCAAAATAGATTTAAGAAAATCAATCGCCTCTTTCTCTCGTCGTCTGTCTGTGTCTGTCTGTCTGTCCGTCTGTCTCTCTCTCTCTCTCTCTCTAGTTCGTATGGGTGGACGGGAAATATTTTTTTTACAGTTTATGGGCCAGAAGTTAAGTGGCACTATCTACACATACACTGCCGTGCTTTCCTGCGATGCTTTCTCTCCTACCCCACATCCATACCATTCCTGTTCCCCCAACGAAAGTTGGAACCGTCGGACAGAAAGATCAACCTGGTTTTGCACAGTGCAGAGACTTGTAGGCATTGTTTCTAGAAGCAAGCACAGTGCACACAGTGAACAGGTCGGCACGGGATGACAGCGCGCGGTTTGCTCACGACGTGCGTTTAAAACCAGTGGCACAGTGACTCTAATCATGATATGCAGCGGAAGGGGTACAAAAGTAACCACCAAAGTAATACCTTCACGCCTCACGACTGGCGTCCGGTAAATAGCCACAAGGAATGGGGAAAAAATTTTCTAAGCATCTACTCGAGAAATTTCAAACACTTCTCTTACCTTTATTGAAAGTTCGAAAATGTTAAACTGGGTATGAGCTGGATTTTTCTTTTGTCTTTTTTCTTTGCATAAAGATAAATGTTTCGATTTTGATCTTCGGTTTTCTGGAAAATGGATCCAGTTTTAAGACCTTTTAGGTATGTTTGGAAGACACAGGTCCATTGACAGTATAACAACTAAACGATGGCTCCGTGCACTCTGCGGAGCTAAGAACAATTTACTGATCTGAAAACGCGTGTAGTGAAGAATTGAACGTTCAAAATGGTGACGGACAAAGAGTTCTGAAGGAAAGAGAATGAATGCCATTAAGTCACACAGCAAGAAAATATCGGGATAGGAATGTTACCAATAACAAACAACAACACAAAGCAAAAACGAATTTTGGTTGGTTAGAAGGGCTGGAAGTGAAGTTTCTGAAGCGTTGAGGATACGCAGAACGAATAATTTTCCAAGTTCCAGATTTTTTGTTTTGTTGCAGGAAGTTACACTGAAGATAATGTAAGGATATTGTGCGATTTATCCCTAAGTCTCGATTCGTTTTGAGAGCGCTATTGACCACATAAAGTGAAGCTGTGCAGAAAATGTTTGCAGGCATTTGAATACGGGTCAGGAAACAAGAAAATGGTTGGACAACACTTGCGGTGGTTTATTAGAAAATAAAGTTTCCTTCAGCAGAGAAGCTCAAAAGGGGTAGCCCATTTTACCTTATTCGTTTGATCAATCAAAGTGTGTAATGAAAAAATAAATGGAAGAAAAAACGAAAAACATAACAGGATAAAATCATGAGGGTCTGTACACTTAATTGTGTCTGATTATAAAAGAACTGAAATAGATCAAAGTGTTCATTGCAACAGGCTTAACCAAGAGAGGGAAAGCAAACGAATTACTGGGAGAGAATTGAAAGAAATCAAGAACATCGCAGAAATAAAGTTGAGGTGGTTTCAGCTTAGATTATGTCACAGACTTTGTGTTCAAACTCTTGAAACGAATGGGACTGTTTGATGACGATTGATATGCCTGTGATGGCAGGTTATTGGGATCCGAGGGTCAGAAAGAAGAGATTACCCATGTGGTCGGCGACACGCCTGCTGGTGGCTGGCTCTACAGGACCATCCCTAGTCTGCTGTGTCTGGCGTGTGGGACGATGGAAACGTTGATCGGGCGGTGACTGGACTGCCGACTTCTCTCTTCGTTCGGCGTCACCAGCCTCCTTGAGGGCTCTCAGCAAGGCTTCTGCTCCTCTTCACCAGCCTCCTTGAGGGCTCTCAGCAAGGCTTCTGCCCCTCTACACCAGCCTTCTTGAGGGCTGTCAGCAAGGCTTCTGCCCCTCTTCACCAGCCTTCTTGAGGGCTGTCAGCAAGGCTTCTGCCCCTCTTCACGTCATTGACCTGCACCGTTTTTTTTCCATCAGCCGCCATATCCTCCCCTTCTCTCTCCAAGATGACTGCGCGCTTCAGCCGGTCTTTGAAACGTTTGTGTGGAGCCTCTCTGCCTGCTTGCCATGAAACTGCATGATAGCACAAAAGGTACTGTGGACCGTAACTTCTGCACGCACGCACGCACGCACGCACACACACGCGCGCGCGCGCGCGCACGCACGCACGCACGCACACACGCACACACACATATGTGCACACACGCATACACTCGCACGCGCGCACGCACACACACGCGCTCGCGCGCACTCACACGCACACGCACACACCGTGCACCACTGTTTGATACGAACCGCTTACTGCCATCTGGGGACTGTCGTTGTGTGCTTTATTTATATGGTTTCGTTTTGTTGTTTTTCTCAGTCTAGAAAAAACAACCGGATGAAAATTCGCTTGTCTGGTTTGTATTTTTTTTAACTATAGAAGTGTTAGAGCACCGTTTTGTGTATTCCAGCATGTTTTCAGTAATATAAGTGTTATAAACCTTGAAAATATACTAAAGCGAATGTGTGTCAGGTAAGCCAAGAAAAGTGCGACATCATCAGTGCAAAGTGAAATTTATCTCTTATTCGTCATTGTACGTAACCCATCTTTCTTGGAATACCAAAATAATTCGTGTTAACTGGAGCTACATCGGAATACCGTGAGAGAATAACGATGGCTAAACAGCAGCAAGTGGAACTTTGCCAAATCAACTTCAATAAATCCTGATTAAAAATTCGTCTCTGTCTGCCATGAAAAAGATATGTTGTGTTTTTCATGATTCTACTTTAGTGCATGCATGGAAAAAAAACCCAAAAGAATCGTATAGTCGTACGTTTCACACATTAACCACAAGAATAAATCAAAGAAAAGCTTCGGTATCGCGCGCGCGCGTGTGTGTGTGTGTGTGTGTGTGTGTGTGCGCGCACGTGCGTGTGTGTGTGGATGTGAGTGTGTGTAGAATTACACTGTGAAAAATCTTTGTAATCGGACGACACTTAAATCTACCTATGTTAAATCCTCCCCAAGCATAGGCTAAATCATGTGTACAGAAATGAACAAAAAAAAATAATAAAACGGCAACAATGAATCGACTAGCGTCATGCTTTTTGTCGTCATGCTCTACTGGAAACGTTTGGATTCCATTTTTCGTATCCGGTTATTTTGGCACCAAAACTAAACGCCTAGCTACCGACCCTCTCCATGCCTTTAGCTAGGTGCCCGGTTGACAACAACAGCGGGCAGTGTTCACTAGCAGTCGGTTAGGGAAGTGGCCCTCACGTGCCACCGTGTCATCTGCACAACCATGTAGGGCGGTCAGGACAAGTATTGTCGCCTTTCTCATGTAGGACTTTCATCGCGCACTATGAGGGCATTGATCATTTCCCGTTGGTTTGACCGGCTCTGCGTCCGCCACTTGTTCACCGGTACACCGTCTGTTCGCCACACTTCACAGTATCAAATTGTCAAGTTTGAACTACACGCTTTGTAGGCTAACGTGCAGACAAAACGCACGAGAATGCGGATCTCGCTAAGCGTATGTATACATTTCTAGGATTTTTTTTTTCAAACGCCTTCTGCTTGTTAGGACCATGCGAGCAGAATTGAAGACACCTTGTTACGTATTAAGAATTCAACAAATTCGAATAACGGTTCCCTAACATTATTTAAGAGCCGAAATAGAAACACCCTGTTACGTATCAAGAAGAAATTGGGAGTACTGACAACGATTCTCTAACGGTATTTGTAATCGGAAGTAAAGACACTTTGTTACGTGTTTTGAAGACATCAACATGTCTTGTATGACGATTCCATAACTGCATCTCTGAGGTTTTAAAAAGAGTGTGTGTGTGTGTGTGTGTGTGTGTGTGAGAGAGAGAGAGAGAGAGAGAGAGAACGCAGAATATTATGTTGACATATGTATGCATATGTCTGTCATACAAACAACAGCAAGCCTATCAGACTAAGTTAAGCGACAGTTTACACAACATACACAGGAAAAGGTTTTGAAGCGCTAGTCTGGCATTGACATCGCAGAGGAGAATGTTACACCAAGATGAATCAAACTCTTGTTTCTGGACACCCCAGTGGGCTTACCGTTGACTGAAGCCTCAGGGTCACTCTCCCTGAACATAGCCTCGAAAGTCACTTCCCTGAACACAGCCCCGAATGTCGCTTTCCCAGAACACAGCCCCAGAGTCATTCTCCCTGAACACAGCCGCAGAGTCTCTCTTCCTGATCACAGCCTAGAATGTCGCTCTCCCCGAACACAGCCCCAGAGTCACTCTTCCTGAACACAGCCCCAGAGTCACTCTCCCTGAACACAGCCCCAGAGTTATTCTCCCTGAACACAGCTGCAGAGTCTCTCTTCCTGAACACAGTCCCGAATGTAGCTCTCCCCGAACACAGCCCAAGAGTCACTCTCCCTGAACACAGCCCCATGTAGTCACTCCCTGAACACAGCCCAGAGTCTCTCTTCCTGAACACAGCCCCATAGTCACTCTCCCTGAACACATGGTCACTCTCCCTGAACACAACCCCAGAATCGCTGTCCCTGAACACGGCCCCATGGTCACTCTCCCTGACACAACCCCAGAATCGCTGTCCCTGAACACAGCCCCATAGTCACTCTTCCTGAACCACAGCCCCAGAGTCTCTCTACCTGAAGACAGCCCCGAAAGTCACTCTCCCTGAACAAAGCCCCGAAAGTCATTCTCCCTGAATATAACTCCAGAGTCGCTTATTGAACGCATTCCCAAAGTCACTGTACCTGAACACAGCCCCAGCTCCCTGAACACCGCCCGAAAGTCACTTCCTAAACACAGCCACAGAGTCATTCTTCCTGAACACGGCCCCAGATTCACTCTTCCTGAACGCAGCCCCAAAAATCGCTCTCCCTGAGCACAGCCTCAGAGTCACTGTCCCTGAACACAGCCCCAGACTCGCATTCCTGGGACACAACCCCGAAAGTCACTCTCCCTGAGCACAACCCCGAAAACCATTCTCCTTGAACACATCCCGATTCATTCTTTCTGAACATATCCCCAGTGTCATTCTTTCTGAACACAGCCCCACAGTCACGCTCCCTGAACACAGCCCCGGACTCGCTCTCCCCTGAACACAACTTCAAAGTCACTCTTCCTAAATGCAGCCCCAAAGTCACTCTCTAAACAAAGCCCTAGAGTCGCCCTTCCTGAACACAACCAAGAGTCGCTGTCCCTGAACACAGCCCATAAAGTCGCTTTCCCTGTACACAGCGCCGAAAGTCGCTCTCCCTGAACACAGCACCAGAGTCACTCTCCCTGAACACAGCCCCAGAGTACTCTCCCTGAATACAGCCCCAGAGTCGCTATTCGTGAACA